>JXCR01092491.1:114248-215226 GCA_002079205.1 Phalaenopsis hybrid cultivar | reverse complement strand
GGGGGGGGCAGGAGTCGATGGGGTAGGCTTAAGAGCTGTTCTAGCAGCAGGTGGGGGAGTAAGTGTGGAAGTAGCAGGTGTCAAAGGAGACGTGGCTACTTCGGGTGCGGGAGCAGGTGCACAGGAGTGGTGGCAGTAACGGGTGTGGCAGGAGGTGCTGCAAGAGGTGTAGCAGCAGTCAGTGGGGGAGGAAGTGCCACAGGAGGTGTAGCAAGGGGGAGGTGGTGTTAGAGGAGCTGCAACAGTAGTTGAAGTATCGATAGAAGTAGACGACCTCCTCTTCCTGCTACGGTATGTGGTCTCAAGGGTCCCCAAAACACGAGATCTTTGAGGTGACTGACCACCTGCACCACGTATGACCATATGCAAACAAAGGAATGGCATTAAAAAGAATATTACTAACAAAAAAAATAATCATAAGCAAAAATAAAGAGTGCTGTAAAGATAAAACACAAGTAGCAACTATTCCTAAAAGTAATAAAAACAAGAGTAAAGAGCTATATCTCAAAACAATAAAAGTAAAATACAGAAAGTAACACTAGTAACAATTAATCTAAAATTTGCGTACCTTTGTTATTGAGTTTTATGATAAGAACTCGCCGTCGAAGATGAACCTAAAATTTCTTCTTCACTCTTTTCATCTCCGTCATCCAAACCATGAACAACTTCAAAAATTTGTGGTATTCTCAGTTGAACGTGTTTCATTCTGACATGAAAAACATCATTTTTAGCTAGATAAATCACACTCATATTATTACTGTAGATTTTTCTAATCCCTTGCTCCTTGACCAATTCTGACATGAAACTCTGTAGCCAATTCATCACATTACTAGCCTCAGTGATAGCAATATATTCGGCCTCCATAGTTGAAAGTGCAACTATCTTCTACAACCTCGAAACTCAACTCACCACTGTGTTCCCTAATGTAAAAATATACCCTGTTGTACTTCTTCTACTGTCCACAATTCCTGTTAGATCTGAATCTACAAATTCGTGTATACTAATCACTGCAATTCCATAGTAAAGTGCTCTCTTGGCTATTTCCCTTAAGTACCTGAGAATCCACTTTACCGCCTTCCAATGATGCCTGCCTGGATTGTCCAGTCACTTGTTGACCACTACAATTACATATGCAATATCTAGTATGGTACAAATCATTGCATACATCAAACTTTCAATTGTTGAATCATACAGAGTTTTTCCTTCTGTGCTTGATCTGTTTCAGAGTTAGACTATAGTTTCTTAGATAGTTTGAATTGACTATCTAACGAAGTGCTAATTGGTTTCGTCTTACTCATGCTGAACCTCTGTAAGATCTTCTTAACATACTTTGCCTAAGGCAACTTCAGTGTTCCTGCACTCTTGTCCCTATTGATTCTCATTCTAAGGATCTTCTTGGTTAGACCTAAATCCTTTATCTCAAACTTAATTAATAACTATTTTTTCAAGTCCCTGATTTTCTATTTATCTGCCCCTGCAATCAGCATGTCATCGACACACAAAAGAAACAAGATATAATAATTACCAAAGTGTTTAATGAAGCAACAATGGTTTGCCTGACACTTCATGTATATATTGTCTCACATGAACTTGTCAAATCTTCTATACCACAGTCTTGGGGTCTGCTTCAAGCAATGGAGGTTATTCTTCAATTTGTAGACCAAACCTTCGTTGCCTGGAATCTTGTAACATTGTGGTTACATTGTGTATAGCTCCTCTTCCATATTTCTATAAAAGCTATTTTTTCATTCATATACTCCAGCCGTAGATTTTCTTTTGCTACTAGACTCATTACAACCCTGATAGTTGTCATCTTCACCAGTGAGGAGAAGATCTTTGTGTAATCCACTCCTTCCTCCTGCTTGAAACCTTTCACAACAAGTCTTGTAGCACTTGCTACCATCTGACTCCTCTTTCAGCCTTTAAACTCACTTATTGTGTATTGTTCTTTTGCTATTTAGTAGTACTGTTAAATCCCAAATTTGATTTGACTCCAAAGATTGTATTTCTTCATCCATGGTAAATTCTCACTCCCTTGATTCTTCAACTTGAGTGGCTTCCTCAAAGCACTCTGGTTCACTACCATTAGTTAGTAACAAATAGTGTAACGAAGGAGAATACCTGTGTACTAGTCGTATCACTGTTGGATCTCCAGTCTGAGGAACTTTCAGTGCTCCTTCTGGTTGAGCACTTCTTCCTTCTCATCTTCTTGAGCACCAGTGTTTTTTATCTCAACATACTTGGACTCTTTAGGAGTAACTGATGGACTGTCCTGAGTTCTGATCCTGTCCCTGTACATCTCAATTTTATTGAAAGTGGCAACCCTGCTCTTAATTAATTTTTGATTTTGATAATCCCAGAATTTGTACCCAAATTGAAGGTGCACTTGACAGATAGTGAGTCAAGCTTGCTCCTAAACCCCGCATCAATATGCACATATGCATAACACCTAAAAATTCTTAAATGAGATAGATTTATGTTTTTTGTTACTCTAAGCTTCTTCAGGTAAGTCTTCCTCTACATGTACTGATGAAATATGCTTAATCAAATAAACTACAGTATTTACTTGTTCGGCCCAAAATTATTTTGGCAAGCATGCATATAGCCTCATGCTTCTAGCATGCTCCGTGATTGTTCTGTTCATGCGCTCAGCTACACCATTCTTCTGTGGTGTCCTTGGACAGTGAACTCATGTTTGACCCCTTTTGTAACACAAATTCTTGAACTTCTGATCGCGGTGCTCGCCCCCATTATCTAATTTAAGATACTTCAGCTTCAAACCTGTCTCATTTCTGTCATAGCCTTACACTTCTTAAAGACCCCAAATACATTAAATTTTAGCTTTAAGAAATAAACCCATACCTTTTACTAAATTGGAGTAAAACCCATACGTTAGTATGCACTAACTCCAATTTCTTTGACTTTACTACAAATCTACTCTTAGAGAAAGAAACTTGCTTCTGTTGCCATATATATGGTCTTCACATAAATCCAAATCAACTGATTTCAAACTATGAAACTTATTTTTAGAAAGTAAGGATTTCTTACCTTTCTCGCTTATATGACCAAGCCTACGATGCTACAGACCTGCATCCATCCTGGTTCCAACCACATAAATGAAATCAATCATTTCATTGATATATAAAGGGTGCCTTTGATGTTGCCTGGAGCCATCACCAATGATCTCCTGGGTCACCTTGTGCGAATCTTATATGAAAGTAATCAGCAGTCTTGACTTTGCCAACTGGCTTATAGAGATGAGATTTTTCTTCAAACTTGAAATATGTCTAACTATAGTAAGCTTCCAGACTGTTCCATTCAGCAGTCCGATATCCGCATCACCATTTTTTACGATACTATAGGTCTTGTTATTTCCTAAATAAACATTCTCTAGATCACTCTAAGTATAGTTTTTAAATAGTTCTTTATCGGGGCAAACATGAAAAGAGACACCTGAATCTAATATCCAATATTCAATGCTGACTAGGGATAACACCAGGGAGTAATTTTGAATTTTACCGATGAAAATATTTGTAGAAAGATTCATTTCCCATCCTCCACCACCAGCTTGCCTTGGAGCTTTGCAGTCTTCTTGAAATGTCATTTCTTACCGCAGTTCCAACATTCTCTTTTGTCTGACTTGCATTTTCCTCTCTCAGACTTGCCTCTGTCTGTATTCCTACCTAGATTCCTTACCCTCTTATCAATATTTAATGAAGAATCTGAAAATTTATCGTTCGTTGCTTTTCTGCAAACTTCTTCATTCAGAATTAGACAACGATGTCATCGAAGTTCAACTTCAAATTATCTAAAGAATTACTCACCGCTGTGACCAAACCATCTCTGCTGTCCCACAATGAAGATAGTATCATTAGTGCTCTGACGTCATTATCAAATTTGATCCTTACAGAACACAACTGATTTGTCACAACATTAAAATTATAAATGTTTATGCTCCATTTTTTTTCCTGCTCTTTCGTGGAAATGAGCATTTATAATATGCAAATACAAAGGCAAAATCTCAAGCCTGCTAAATTCAATTATGTACTTGTATAATTCATTATGTCTGACTACCTTCTGGATGCAACAGAATTTAATTTCATTTGTGTGCCAAATGGATAATTAAACTGAGCTTTATTGTTCTTGAACAGTGCTATCTCAGACAGCATTCTAGATAGGGCAATTGATTCAGAAGAAGAAGAACATAATGACTTTCTTAGGCTGGTAAGTCGCATTCGTTCTATTATTTCCCAAACAGGGCTTAATTCCTTTATTTATTTATTTAACAGCGTCAATGAGCTTGATTAGGATCATATTGAAGGATATCATGAATTATCTGCGAAGACGAAGATATTTTTTTCTACAGCAGTTGCTCAATGGGATGCTGAATTTTTTGTCAAGGTGGATGATGATATCCATGTTAACTTGGGTATATGTTTAGTTCTGATGCACTCTATATGTGACTTCATATAAAAGGGCATTCCAGCTAATTTGACACTGCTGGAGCTCCTCACTTTTGTTTCAGGTACGCTTGCTGCAACACTAGCACGCCATAAGTCCAAACCAAGGCTCTATATTGGGTGCATGAAGTCTGGTCCAGTTTTGTCAAATAAGTAAATATTATTCAAACCCCCCGTCATCCTTATTACCATGCTTTCTCACATGTTTTTGTTATGTTGAGGCTGTATTTTGAGCTTCCCCGTTCCTTTTTTTCTTTTGTGACCTGCAGGAACGTGAAGTATCATGAGCCTGAGCATTGGAAGTTTGGAGAAGAAGGGAACAAATATTTTCGCCATGCAACTGGTCAGATCTATGCCATCTCAAAAGATCTGGCAACATTCATATCTATCAACCAGTGAGTATTGCTAGGGGTGTAAACGAGCCGAGCATATTCGAGCCCAGGCTCAGCTCATGTTCGGCTCGTTTAAAAATATCACTGTTTGTGTTCGGCTCATTTACATTTCGAACACAAAAAAGTATGTTCGTGTTCGGCTTGTTTGCTTAGCGAGCTGAACACGAGCTGTTCACGAACAAAGAGTCATTTTGACAACCCTAATCACACAGTTGTAGGATGTTAAGATTTGGGGCAAGATTTAACTCTTATTGTTTATATTAAAACATCATTAAGATTTAATTTAATATATTTTTGTATTCTATTTTTTTAATTAATAATTTTAATTGATTATAAATCTTTATAGATATATATGTATATAATTAATGAGTAGTATTTCGAGCCAAAACGAGCCCAACACGAACGAACAAATTTTTGTTCTTGTCCAGCTCGTTTCTATATCGAGCAAAAAAAAAATGTTATGTTTGGCTTGTTAACTTAGCAAACGAATCGAATACGAGCTTCTTAATGAGCCAAACACGAGCTGCTATATTGCTAGTGGATTTATGTGCAGTTAGTCTGAGTATTTAAGGCTCTACCATGTTCTCTTTTTTTTTTTTTTTCTTATACAGACCTATACTGCATAAGTATGCAAATGAGGACGTATCTCTTGGTTCTTGGTTTATTGGGCTGGAAGTTGAGCACATTGACGACAGGAACATGTGCTGTGGAACACCACCAGGTGCTNTGGTTTATTGGGCTGGAAGTTGAGCACATTGACGACAGGAACATGTGCTGTGGAACACCACCAGGTGCAGTTTCTTTTTCTGTAATCTTATTTCTGTGGTTCTTAGCAATTTCTTTTTACAGCTTATGCTGGAAGCCCTTCTATATTTTCTTGAAAATTTGTGTAGTATAACGTTTTTAAGTTACATGGATTAGAACCATTTCATTTAATTAAGAAAGAAATAGGTATATTTATCATTAAAAGTATGTTACAAGAAAAACCTTTAGGTGTGTAGATGCCCCTAGGTTCCAACNTGGTTTATTGGGCTGGAAGTTGAGCACATTGACGACAGGAACATGTGCTGTGGAACACCACCAGGTGCAGTTCTTTTTCTGTAATCTTATTTCGGTGGTTCTTAGCAATTGCTTTTTATAGCTTATGCTGGAAGCCCTTCAATATTTTCTTGAAAATTTGTGTAGTACAATGTTTTTAAGTTACATGGATTTGAACCATTTCATTTAATTAAGAAAGAAATAGGTATTTTTATCATGAAAAGTATGTTACAAGAAAATCTTTAGGTGTGCAGATGCCCCTAGGTTTCAACAGCTAGCTGGTTTATAGATTTTTGATACAGATGGCTCCATCATGTGTTATCCTAGATTTCTACTTTAATTTGCTCCTCCTTTGAGTATTGCTCTTGATTTGTACCCCTGTTGGCTCCCAGATCTCCACCTTCTTGGACCACAACACCCAGNGTATAACGTTTTTAAGTTACATGGATTAGAACCATTTCATTTAATTAAGAAAGAAATAGGTATATTTATCATGAAAAGCATGTTACAAGAAAAACCTTTAGGTGTGTAGATGCCCCTAGGTTCCAAGAGCTAGCTGGTTCATAGATTTTTGGTACAGATGGCTCCATCATGCGTTATCCTACATTTCTACTTTAGTTGGCTCCTCCTTTGAGTATTGCTCTTGATTTTTACCCCTATTGGCTCCCAGATCTCCACCTTCTTGGACCACAACACCCATAGCAACCTCCTCCTCTTTCTCCCCGCCATCTCATTAGGGGTGTAAACGAGCCGAACACGTTTATATTTCGAGGTCAAAAAGTGTGTTTGTGTTCGGCTCGTTTGCTTAACGAGCCGAACACGAGCTGTTCACGAACAAAGAGTCGTTTTGATAACCCTAATCGCGTAGCCATAAGATATTAAGGGTTGGGGCAAGATTTAAAAATTATTGTTTATTAAGCCATTATTTCAGTAGTTATTTCTATTATAATTATTCAGTAGTTATTTCTTTTGTGATCTACCTAGTTGTACGATGAAACATCTATAGTCTATTCTATTATAATTATTCGGTAGTTATTTCTCTCGTCCCTAATATTATATATTTTCTAGCAGAGGTTTTTTAATAATTGTATAAATTTTGCTCAAATGCTGTAATAATATATTCAACCAATCTAATTCTTGCATCATATCGTGATCCAGGCTATACTTTTTTATTGAGATCAGTTTTGACTTTCTTCTTTTTCCATTGCTATAGCCTTCAACTAGAAGGATGATCCACACGGATCTTCTTGTTAATATAATGAAAATGGCCAAATATATGATTTATTTGTTGGATTATATGTTGAATTTTATGTTAAAGGAGTACAAGTACTAGGAAAGGAGTGTTTGCCATCTCTAACTGAATTCATTTCTATTATCTTAACTAAAAAAGAGTACTAGAGTAGCATGATTACCAACAACCCTGAGAAGTTCAACTTTAGTATAGAAAATTGTCAACACAAAGAATTCTGAGTCAGCAACCTCTCGTTGTGGGCCACAAGCAACCAACCTTATGAAAAGATGATTAATAATATAATGCTTTATGATATAATTGTTGTAGAAATGGTAGATATATTAGAGAAAGATCCTAAAAATTTGTCGGTAAACAATTAAATCATAATTGGCAAATATCTTTTAATGGGAGAAGATAACATTAAAAAAGCACTCGTTGTGTTTTATAAAAAATAAATATAAAATTGAACAATGTACGATGATCACTGGAAAAAATCTTCACAGTAGGTACTTGTATACTCTTGCATTACTATGATCACTGGAAAAAAGTCTTTACAATAGGTACTTGTATACTCTTGCATTTTTTTTATTATTTCTTCTTTTTCATGCAAATTTTAGAGATACCTAAGTTGCAAACCATATGACCAACTCCTCACATAAGCTTAGGCGCTGTTTGAGATCAATTTTTATTTTTTATTTTTAATCTGTTTTATTTTTATTTTGTTTTTTGTTTTATATTTCTAGAAAACGCGTTTGATACTGGTTTGCTTATATATTTTTAAAAATATAAAATATAAAACATATTTGATTGAGTATTTTCTTTTTTTTTNTATATATATATATATATATTGTAATAATGTTATGAATCTACTTGTGATTACTATAAAACATAATATAAATGTATAAGTTGTTTATAGAATTACAATATTTCAGAGAAATAAATTTATCCTTTACAATTGTTTATTATTTCTTCGTCTATATTTAAAGAAAACACACTGTTTATCTTCCTCCTCGACCGCCCCCCTCCATCCTTCTCGTCCTTTACCGGCGACCCTCCACCAAACCATCCACTTCATCACGAAAGTCTGCATCACATTCCCTCTCCCATCTCCAAAAGACTCTAGGCCCTTATTTGATATATTTATTGTTCTGGTAATAAAAAAATAACCATTGTATATAGATCCTTAATGATTTTGATTGATGAAGAAGATTTTTTTAATAAATCTTTCACACTATGTAATATCCTCCATATACTTAAATTATGTACCAATTTGTTATCAATCAAAATGTTGACTAAAGATTGTAAGTTCCATATTGCTTTTTATCATTCTATTTTTGTCCTTTCGAAACATGACACAAGAAAGATGATTACATTTGCAAAATAAGTGATAACCTCTATCATGTTGAGGAATCTATTTGTAAAAAAGGCTTCCATATACCTTTCAATATTATCTCTAATTATAGACCCTTAAATCCTATAGAAAAAATATTCAGATCCTTATTCACCTATCATTTATTATTTCTAAAAAATATTTTATTTATTATTCAATAATATTAATTCTGAAGCATGTTGTTTTTTTATATATTAGCTAGATGTATATGCATCGACATTCCAAGAAACAATACAAGAATCCTTAATTCTTTTTCTCTTATTGTGGGCTCCAAAAATTTGAAAGACGCCCCAAACTCTTGTCGACAGCTTAACACGGTGTTTGTTAAGTTTTGGGTCGAGTATTCAGAAGGCAGATGAGATAGTATATTAAACACTACCCAGAGATTTGATTCTTATTTTATGAAGATTTTAAGATATGGATACATTGCTCGTGTGATCATCAATGAATGTAGCAAAATAGTGAGAACCTCCAATGGATTGAACTATAGCAGAACCCATACGTCAGTATACACTAACTTCAGATTCTTTAATTTCACCACTGACCCGTCCTTGAAGAAAGAAACTTCTTCTGCTTGCCATAAATACAATTTTTATAGAAATCCAGATCAATTGATTTCAGACCCTAAAGATTATTCTTTGAAAGTAGGGACTTCATACATTTCTCGCTCATATGGCCAAGTGTACAGTGCTAGAGACCTGCATTCACATTAGTTCCAGCCACATTAGTTCCAGCCACATCAATGAAATCAATCTTTCGTTGATCAGATAAAGAGTGCTTTCAATGTTGCCCCAAGTTATCACTAATGCCCCTTGTCAGCTTCCACGAATCACCTGTGAAAGTAGTCACCAGTCATGATTTTGCTAATTGGCTCACAGAGATAAAATTTCTCTTAAAACTAGAAACATTTCTGATTTCAATAAGTTTCCAAACTTTTTCATTCGACAAATTGATATCAATATCACATTTTCCTACTATATTGCAGGCCTTGTTATCTCCCAAATGAACCTTTCCTAGATCACTTTGAGTGTAATTTTTTAATACCTCTTTATTGAGGCCAACATGAAAAGAGACATCTGAATCAACTATTCAGGATTAAGTACTGACTAGGGATAACACCACTGAGTGATTGTAGATTTCACCAGTGGAGACATTAGTAGAGTAACTACTTTCCTGTCCTCCACCACCAACTTTTTTTGGAGCTTTGTAGTTCTTTCTTAGATGTCCCTACTTACCACAGTTCTAGCATTCTCCATTGCTTGACTTGAGCTTTCCTTTCTTGGATTTGTATCTTTCTCTGCATGTATTCCTGCCCAGATTCCTTCCTCTGTTATCAGCATTCAACGCAGAACCTGATGATTTACCATTCGCAGCTCTGCAAATTTCTTCATTCAGCATCAAACTCACGATGTCATCAAATTTTAATTTTGAAGTCTCTGAAGAATTACTCACCGCTGTTACCAAGTCATCCTAGCTTTCCGACAATGAAGACAATATCATTAATGCTCTGGCCTCATCATTAAAATTGATCCCTACAGATCATAACTGACTTATCACAATGTTGAAATTATTGAGATGTTCTGCCACTAAGCTGTCTTCTATCATATTCATGTTGAATAACTTCTTCTTCAGAAAAATTTTATTGGAAGCAAAAGGTTTTTTGTACATCTTGGTCAGTGCCGCCATGAGATTTACTGTAGTTTTTTCATTTACAATGTTAAACGCAACAGATAAGAAAAGTTTCAACTTGATTAAACTCAGTGTCGTCCAATCCAACACTTCTCATTCCTCTGTAGGCACAAATTCAAGCTTCTTTGTGATTTCTTGTAGCAGCAAGTATAATTTTTTCTGATACAACAATTCTTCCACCCGCATCATCCAGAATGTGAAGTTCGCCCCATTAAACTTCTCCACTTTGAACCTTGTTTCTTCGGCCATTGCTCCCACTCCTCGAATCGAATCCCTTGGCTCTGATACCAATTTGCTAAGGAAACTACTCCAATAAGTTTCTTTTTCATTTTGCCGTGGAATAGGATTACAAAATTTGAGAAAATTGGAGCAAAAATTTAAGAAAGCACAATAAAGCAATCAGAAAAACACACTAGAATTTTATGTGAAAAAATCTGAAAACAAAAAAAAATTACAGACCCACACCACCACAAATTCCACAATTTAATTAAGAAAGTGTTACAAAGAACTCAAACAAGTTTCTTCAACATACTCACATGAAGAAACTTACATAATTTGCACCATCAATCTTCCCTCTCCGATTCGATGCAAAAATCACGCCTAATTATCAAAATTCATCTCTTCAACACTCCTCACTTTTATCGGGATGCTCGTCGAAGAGTTCAAAATAAAGAAACAACAAGCCTAACGAAACCCACACAAAATTAGCTTAAAAGATCGTCTATTAACCGTGTTTAGGTGCCCATAAATGGACACCAATAGACCAGCTATGTACAGGTCTCTGGGGAACAAGAGCAGCGCCCGCTCTATAGCGAGGTGCACATATGCCCAAAGCCGGAGCCTAAGCTTCCCTCCATTGTAGCCGCGCTTTTATGGGGGCGCTTGAGCGCCCCTGATTGGCGCTTAGGCGCCAGCCTTAAATGTTGTTTGAAATGCTTTAGCTCTACACACTGTAACAATATGTTATCATATGAGCTTAAGGAGGCTGACGTGATTAGGATGATTGGGAGGAAGAGAGCAAGTTGCTAGCAGACACAGTGGTGAGGAGGCTGGGTTGTCTACTACGTGAAGAGAAGGGAGACAGGGAAGTTGCGCTTGCGCAGTGGAGAAGTAAGACACAGGGGAGTTGCAGTGTTGACTCATGAGAGCAGCAAGCTACGTGAGCGTGGTAGTCGCGTCAGATGGGAAGAAAGCAAGGTCACTATTGTCGAGTTGCTCCGGCGAGGGAGATGGAACAGGCGAAGGAGTTGGTCTGCTCGCCGGTCGGCGCTGAAGCCTTTTGTATGCGACTGGCATGAGAGAGAGAAAGAGAGAGAGAGAGAGAGGAGCAGGTGGTTTCTGTTTTGAGTACTCGTCGGAGGAGGTGAGGAGAGGAAGAGTGGGACAGTTGAGGTGCTGCTTTAGGCGTGCAGTAACCGGATCTCGCCGGAGGGAGGAGTTGGGTTGCCAGAGGAGCTGCGGGCCTCAAGCAAGCGAGCTAAGCGGGAGAGGGGAGCTGCGGGCAGCGCGAGTGGGGAAGGAAAAGAAGATGGGATCCAGAGGATATTAGTTTAGAATTCCTAATTTTTAAATTATTATTATATTTATATTTTTTTGAAATGGCAAAACTTGATTTGCGAAAAGGCAGACGCCACGTGTAAGCCAGGAGATTAGGCGGTGGCTTCCCTTGGAAGAGAAAGAGGGAGGGGAGCTTTATATATATATATATATATATATATATATATATATATATATAACATGTTATAATTTCATTAGCGATTTTTTATTTCACTCTCATTTCAAATCGGTTGTTTTAATATATTTTTTTTTAAATATTTTAAATTCAAATATTCCAATTTTTTTGTTGATTATTCATTCAGTAAGACCTGCCAATATGAATGACATCAATAGACAATCGATGTCCTGGATACATTTCCATGGTTGATTACGATTGGATGTCTTTTCGATAACCTCGTTTCTGGCCGAGATAGTTTGAGCTTGAATTATATGTCACACCAAAATCTCGTTGATTTCACTATACTTGCTCTTTTTATCGAAAAATTATTACGTACGTATTTAGGCAATTATGATATTTTAGACCAGCTCGTGTGGTTCGTTTTAACATCGGAGATCTTTTTTTGTGACCTCGCCTATGATCAAGATGATTTGGGTCTGAATTATGCACTTTGTATTGTTAGCCTGTCATTTTCACCGTGCTCTCTCCCTTCGATCATGAAAGACTTATCTTTATGCAATTTTGATGTTATGAACATAGTGACGGAATTTGATTTGCAATGGCACATAATTTGGTTCAATTTTGACGAACAACGAGGCATTTCACATTTGATCGTTTAGTGTTGCATTTTTCGTTTGATGTTATCATCATGTCATGTCAGATCGACTCGTCTTGTAGAGCATATGTGGGGTCAACTCTTATTCATAATGGCATCTGGGAATTATCATCACCACCTTGTATCCTCGTCTTTTATGGATGTTTATGCTTATGTTTTATAGATCTTTCTACTAAAATCTAAAGTTGATATGAGCACCATTTTTCCCACTTTTTGCAATGGATCAAAAGATCAATTTGGAGTTAAAATTAAGGGATTTTTATAATACAAAAGTTTTTTTAAACCATTATTTGTCCTCATAATTTCAAAAGAAAGGAATAATATGAGAGTATTTATATGTGCAATACACCCTTACAAAATGGAGTGGCTGAATGAAATATCCATCTATTTGTCCCCCAATCCCTCCTTTTTCAAAAAATTATTTTAAAATATTATTGGGGCGGAGCTATGTTAATAGTTGATCACTTCATAAATGGGCTATCGGTAAGAATTTTGGGTTGAAATTTCTACACAAATCTTAACTTATTCTTTCCTCACTTCTACAACCCAAAAAACTGTATTCTCATAATTATTGACAGTGTTTCATACACACCATAAAAAGTGAGAAAAACTTAATTGACCAACTATTAAGTGTGTCTTCAGTGGCTATCCTCTTAACCACAAGTGTGTGAGTGCTACGGGACCCCACAAATAAAGTCTATGTGGTTCTTGATGCACATTCAATGAAGAAATCTATTTCCTTATTACTTGTCTTTAAAAATATTAATTTTCTACATATTCTCAGAATGAAAGATTATTCATAAATGATACTTTAGAATCAAGTCTATGTGGTTCTTGATGCACATTCATTGAAGAAAACTATTTCCTTATTACTTATCCTTCGAAATATTTATTTGCTACTTATTCTCAGAATGAAAAATCATTCATAAATGACACTTTAGAATCAACAACGCTTACCAAAACAAGCATATATATGAATTTTATCAACTAAAGGTTTACCTCGATGGTGAAGTAAGTTTTAACTGAAAAGCTACAAAATTTTTGATTAAATATCCTCTATGCTAGTTTGCATATAAAGATTTTTCTCAAAACAACCATACCTTTCTTACAAGCCTACATATTATATTTATCACTATTGCACTCTTCAAGGCATTAGGAAATGAGAATTAGATTAGTATT
Source organism: Phalaenopsis hybrid cultivar (assembly GCA_002079205.1). Taxonomy (NCBI): domain Eukaryota; kingdom Viridiplantae; phylum Streptophyta; class Magnoliopsida; order Asparagales; family Orchidaceae; genus Phalaenopsis; species Phalaenopsis hybrid cultivar. The sequence continues at coordinate 201,517 of JXCR01092491.1, read as the reverse complement.
ATGAAGGAAATGAAAGCTCTTAAAAAAATTAAAAAAAGGGAGTTAATAAAACTTCTTAAAGAAAAGAAATTAGAGGGATATTGATGTATCTTTATTTTAAAGTACAAATCTATGATTTAAGCAAAAAATATAAAGCTAGATTGGTTGGCAAAGGTTACACTCCAATTTATGTGATTAATTATTCTAAAATCATTGTTTTAGTTCTTAAAATGAACATTTTTTAAGTTCCTTTATCATTAGCTTCTTGAATGGACTAAAAAATACAACAATTCAATGGTTAGCATGCTTTCTTACATGGCGATCTAAAGATGTAAATAAAAGCCCCATCAAAATTTGGTTAAGATGGAAAACAAATGTTATTAGCTAAAAAAATCAGTGCGGATTAAAGCAATCTCCAAGATTTGGAAGGTTTCCCAAGGAATATTAACCAAGTCAAAGAGACCTTACATTATTTGTAGAATATATTGGTTCTAGGGGAGTCTCAACAGTATTAATTTGTTTTGATGGCATTATCATGATAGGTGATAACTTGGAAGGAATGGGCAACTTTAAGAAACGATTGCTCTATGAAATAAACTAGAAGGCAATCTAGCCGTTTCTTTGAAATTTAGGTTGCACATGCTAAAATGAAATTCTTATATCACTAACAGAAATTTGTAACAAATTTCTTGAATCCTTATTTTACTAAACTAATTTTTCTTGTTTTATTTAGATCCATTATCAAAGTTAAAAAAACAACTAGTTATACTTCTCTAATCGTTTCTAATGCTTGTCAATTGTAAAATATCTATCATTTGTACATTTTTTGTGACTTCAATATATTTTGAACTCATTTTTGCAATCCTAGTACTCGTCATATGACAATTCAAGAGCAGAAAAAATAATATGACAATCTATCATTTTCTATTATTTTTAAATGATTGTTTTAACTTTAAAAATTTATTTATAGGCGTTTTTTTTTTCTTTTATTTTCAATTAACTGTAAGACTCATAAAGTTGCTTCCCTTTTGATTAACATAATCCTGAATTTTTTATTCTTTTAGATTGATCTCTCCAATAATTTGATATTTTCTTGTTGTCATGGCTTTAATCATAAAGGTTTGTTACAAAGATTAGTTAATATTTCTAATTTTCTTAAATTGCAATAAGCATCTCATCTAATTGAATCTAATTTTTTGCTTTTATGCATCTTCTTTAATGCCAAATGAACTTAATTTTTTTCAAATGCATGTTTTATGATACTTCTTAACTGTGTCAATTGCATTCTTCTCAACAGTTTTTCTCTAAAAATAACCATCTTACAATGTCTCTTAAAGAGATTTCCATCTCACCCTTTTTTCATGCTTAAATATGATCCTTATTTTCACCCTCCGTACATAATTCATCTGAAGTGTACATTGGAGAACATTTTTCTCCTCTTCTACATTTATTTATTTTCTTGTTATTTCTGAAGATAAGAATCCTACTAGACAACTACTAATGAGTTTTACTTGAAACTGTGCTTACTTTTGCAATTTTTTTGTTCTTTTTATTTTGTCATGTATTGACAATATTGGCTACTTTTTAAATACATCTTACCTCACGTGACTAACATAACCTCTTTATGATATTCAGTCTTTTTGCAAATTCTACTAAAATATCCATAAACGTTATGGCCCCAAACCAAATTCTAAGTTATTTTTTTCTTTTATTGCTTCATGTGCAGATTGTGAATGGAAAGCCCAGGCAGGAAATGTCTGTATTGCATCATTTGACTGGAGTTGCAGTGGAATTTGCAAGTCAGTGGAGAGGATAAAGGATGTTCATAAACGTTGTGGGGAAGCACTTGGATCTGTATGGAATCATCCCTTTTAAGTTCATTCCAGATTAGTGCAGCATAGTTGGCCCAGTAGTTGAGACTTTTGTCACCATACTATCTCTTGCGTGAGTTACAAAAACCAAAAAATAAAAGACAAATTCAATCCAGACTTTTAAGTTTGTGGAAGCTCCTAGTTACATGGACATTGTGATTGTAGCAGAAATAAGGAAGGAATGCATAGTTGATGCATAATACATGGACCTGATTGGTGTTGATTTTTTTGAATGGTGGTGCAGTTAACAAGGTTCCATTTATGTCCACAATCGTGATCATTTTCAGTCTAAAGAGGCTGGCATCTCTTACTTATGTTCCGAGCACAGATTTTGCATCATGAAATTAACTGTTTAATAATAGGATTTATTTATCCTTTCAGGTACGTTACAAGGTTCCATTTATGTCCTATAATGTATTTGAAGATGTTGATTATATGTAGATTTTTTGTGCAGTTTCTTTGGATGATTATTTTATGCTTTTAAAGATTAAATTAAATTGCTTTTGATGTCATCAGATTGCAAGCCTATTAGATGCTATTGTAATTTTCATTCAACTAATGTTCATTTGGATCTATATTAGACTTTTGTTGTAGGCAAATTTTTGGTTTTAATTTACCTACTCAGCCACTAATGTGGTTGCTGACATGGCTGTGCTTTTCAGATGACAATGCTTGGTTGAATAACATGTTAAATGGGGACTATTGCCTACATGGAGTGTTTCTGGTTATTTAGTCTAACAAAAGCAAGGACGGTCATTCCAAATACATGAAATGAGCTTTCAAGACTTTGTGTTCTTCTTCGAGATGAAGAACAAAAGTCATGTATTAAGAACAATGTGATGCGAGAGCAATCTTGTTAGTCAAAAACCACAATGAAGGATCTAATGCCTATGACTAACCCATCCAAGGGTTAGATTAAGCTTAGGGTTCCACTACATTTCATAATTTGTGAAGCCAATCAAACATAAGAAGGGCCAATGGCTAGAGACAGAGGATATATTGTGTGTTTGTGTAATTTTTTGCTTGGGTAGGGGGACATCCTAATTTGGTTAGGTTTGGGTGCACCTAAGCTAGCTTACTGGAGTAAGGTGAGCTCAGGTCAGTGTAGGTTGTATTAAATTAGGTTTAGTACCAATTATATCGAGGGCTCTGTAAAGGTTAGATAGGTCTATCTTAAAGGATCCATTCATTTTGGCTTATTTGGGTTGGGGGGTAGGGGGACCATCCAAGTTGACCTCTGGTTAGGTTTGAGTGCACCTAAGCTAGCTTAGTGGATCTGAGTGAGTTTACGTCAGCATCGATGTCCCAAATTCGGTTTAGTACCAATTAATATGAGGGCCAAGTAAAAGTTAGATAGGTTGGGCTCATAGGATCCCTCTAGACTTAATTTGGGTCAAAAACTATTTGAGCTCAATTGGAGGGACCATTGGTCATGGGATTGGGTTAGATTTCCTTACAATGATTTTAATTAGGCTTGGATTAGATTTTATGAGAGTTTAGGTTTAGTTTGAGCAAAATTGACTTTTTGGATTCAATTGGGTTAACAACATTTCCTATCTCATTTAAACTTAGTTTAGTCTCAATTGTCGTTGATATAATTATAAAATCATCTAAGAATGTACTTAGGAGAGTCTAGTTGGATTAAATTGAGCTTAATTAGATTTGGATTGTATAATGACCCAAATTGACTTAACTGGGTTCTAGTAGCCGCTAACTAGACTTGACCAAACATAATTGGACCTTTGAAAATGTATGAGTGATTTAATACAAAGTTGAATTAAATTTATCTCAACTTTGTTTGTATTAGGCTTATAGAACCATTAGATCCAATTGCGTGCAATTGCGTCACTTTGATTTAATTAAATAGGAATGACCTAAAGAGTTATTTTCCCTAATTTGAATGACATTTAAAATGATTTCACCCTAGATGACCTAAATGGGTCAACATAGGTAAAAGGGCTTAAATGGATTTGGATTTTGTTTGAACTAGTCAGATAGAGTTCAATATATTCTTAAGAATGATTTGGACAATTGAACTTCACTCCTTGAGAAGAATTTGAGATTTAGCTCAAATAATGGGCATTTAGGTCAAGTGAGTTGATCATTCCCTTTAGATAAGCTTAAATATGTACAAACTTTATCTAAATTTGAATTGATTTTTACTAATATAAATTTAATTAGGTTATATAGATACTGATGTGTTGCTCCCCTAGTGTGTGTTATTTTTCTGTGTGTTTTACGTCAATTTAATTCTCCAGAGATGACGTCAAAAACTTGACCCGACCCGCAGTTACGCAGTAATTTAACTTTCAAAAGCCGGCAAAAAATTTGACCCAATTTATATGTAGCAGCTAATATGTAAAATTAAAATATTATAAAATGTAGAAAATAGTTCACACACTATGGGTTCTACGCAAGTGCACGTATCGCTTCAAGTAATATAGAGCTTTCTTTAAAAACCCAGTATCGATCCCACGAAGAAGCGAGGTAAGAAATTCCTTTGGCTAATTCTAGTCTACTACTATAAGCAATTAGTTTGGAAGGTTGATTAAAGTGATTTTAATATATGCTAACGAAACTAAGTTTACTAAATTAATTTCTAAACTTTAAAATTAAATTTACTTAGACTAAACAAGGTTTTGTGACGAAGAGTTCAAATTTAATAAAATATACTTCCCACTACTATGAATTTTTGGTTAATAATAGAGATAAATTGTTTGGATCTGTATTATGCTAAATATGAGCACTTTTAATTCTCTACCCTCGGTCAAGTGTTATAGAGAATCATTGGCTAATCTTAAGTTTACTCCCCAAATCTGTGATTAGGCTTGGAGGATATTGAGTCTCACTCCATAGCTCCCACTTCCCTTCCCCTGAAAACTAACTCTCGGTTTAGTTCTTAAACACTAAGACCAAATTGAGGATTTTAGTCTGTCACCCTAGAATCTCCAATACTTCGCCCAATAATATATATTTCCCTATTTATTTGCACCCAATTCCATGAACGAAACACTCCTTCATAGAATCGAATGTGATTCTAACTTTGTTGTGAAACTCATACTCCATTTCCCAGATAATTTGTTTCATAACAGATGTTAACATTTCAATTGACCAAATCAAAAAGTAAATTAAGAACAATGTGAAAAAATCATCACAATTTATTTTATATTTTAAAATTGACATATTTAAATTATCTCTCCATTTCACCATCTCTCATTGCAGGAGAAAGACAAAGAAGACTACATAGAATTCATGAGGAAAATACGACAAAACATAGATTATATATATATATAAGTTTACAAAACAAATAGATGAAAGAGCACAACTTTTCTTAAGCTCATCCTCAAGAAAATCCCTTGAAGTTCCCTTGAAGCACTTTCTCTCTTTAAAATCAACACTGAATTCTGTCTTAGAAATGTAATAGAGAAGAAATCTCCCTCATTCCCTTTCCTCTTACAATTCTTCAAGAATTTTTTCTCCACAAACAAGACTTTACTCTACACTCACACACACTCACACACACACGCACGCACACACGCACGCACACACACCCCCATATGAGAGGCGCTAGCCCCTCTCTTTTAAAGAGACACAAAATCCCTCCTTTTTCCCAAGAGCTTCACTTCAAGAGACTTATCTCTTTACTCCAAATGTCTAGATCCATTGAATTACTACAGGAGACACATATCTTCATTTAAAAACCACTCATTAACTCTAAGAGACACATCCCTTCATTTAAGATTCTTTCCAAGTGTATAGATGCATTGAATCACTTCATGGAGTGTTTGATTCACTTGGGAGCCTTTTAGAACATCAAAAACTGCCAACAATTTGTCCATAATTGTCCCAGGCGCCATTTTTATTCCTTCTCTGGGTTCGAGTGCCATCAATGCCAGTTTGGGCATTGTCGGCGCCAGTCTGCAGTAGCTCCACTATTTCACTTCGTTTGGCTTCGTTTCAGCTCCATTTCACCATGTTTCAGTTGTGTTGTGTTCCTAACAGATAGACCTACAAAATAAGCATGAAAAAAAACTTTCTTTAAAGGGTAATTTCATTCAAAAATTTGTGAGAAGTGAGAAGTAGATTAAGCATATAAAGACATCGAAATGTGTCATGACAGAATTTTCTTTCTTGTTCGTTTTAGCTCCAAATTGCATCGTTTTTGCTTCTTTTTCACCAAAAGTCCATTTCTTGTACCTGAAGCCAAAAACTTACAAAATACCTTTCTTTAAAGTGCAATATAACCAAAAATGAGTATAAAATATAAATCTAAAAATGCATATATTTTTGGTGCATCATCATGCTACCACTTGGTCGAACCAAATTTCTAAAAAATTAAAGGCCATTATTTGGATTAAAATAAATTATAATGATCTCTAGGTATGTTAGTCAACATGAGTCAAAAATTTTAAAATTGTTATTAGTTGATTTTTCTTGACCCAACAATTTAATTATGGTTCACTTGGTCAAATAAGGCCTTAGGTTGAAGGAAGAGCTTAAAGAAGATCTTAACGTCCCTAAGAAAGATCCTAAGGCATTAGGGTTGATTTTAAGTGAACTTAATCTAGAGGTCCAGTATGACACCTATAAGTTGAACATAGTCGGGCATAAATTAGACCCCGCCTTTCTTGGTTCCAATAAAAACTTATTATTAGAATGTTAACTACAATAATTGAAATCAAGTTTATATTGAGTTCATGTGAAACCAAAGATGATTATTTTATGTTATCCACTCACCAGGGTCAAAGGAGGATTCTTAGAGCTTACTCGAAAGGAATCTTATGCTCACTTGAAAGGAATTTTAAGTTTATGAAAAAGAACTAACATATTGATTTAGATTTTATATTAGCTAGAGTGTGGTTAATAAATGGATCTCTAATAAGTGTGGTAAACTAATCAAAGTGCACCACACATAATGGTGTTATTTAAGTCAACTGATATGGTATAGAATTTATTTTTAGTGATAACACCGAATGATTTATTTTAGATTAGATTTTTATTAAAGACTTTTTTGGGATTTAATTTGGAAAAATATATTAGTTTTGGATTGGATTTAAAATTTAGATTATGATAAGTCCAGACATTTCACATGAGCTAGAACCTACAAAGACTATAATAGAAAGAAGAGTAATAAGACTTAAAGGTAGGTTCATTACAGTATAAAGAGGACTAAAGGTTGAGGGGTTCAAAGATATTTATCCTATTAGATGAACTAGTCTAAAGGGGTTCCATAGAACTTTCATTATTTTACAATAAGGATGGAGCTAACTATGTTTAAATTGTAATTTAAGTGCAAAGTGTGTAGCTTAAGGAAGGAGCCATATGGATTAGATTCCTTAAAACTTAAATGAACTTATAATGTTTAAAGAAGGTTAGACTAGACATATGAGACTCTATCTAAAGGTTTTAAATGACTAAACAAGAAGAGGGGTCTCCCAAACTTGATCTAAACTTAATTTTATGAACTAAAATGCCAATCCTTACTAAATAATAACAATGAATTAGGTAAATATAATGAGGGGTGGATCTATGGGTGCATAAACTTGTTTAAGCTAGATCCTAAATAACTATACTAAGGAAAGGGTGGCTAAAGGATTTGGGTGTGTGTGTGCACGTGCACGTGTGCTTGTGTGTGACAAACCTAATATGCATTTGTATTCAAATAGAATAGATCCCAAGGATATAAGTTGGATTTTTAATGACAAAGCTAGGGATGGGTCCCCTAAGGACTTAAATCAAATCCATGGTGTTGGCATGGTAGAACAACAAATCTAAGGTAGATATAAGGATAATTCCACTTAGATAGAAAAGATTTTCACATTTAATATTGAATGGGATAAAATGACTTTGTCCTAACCTAGATATGACCCTAACTCAATCCACATAAATGGGATATTGAATCAGATAAAATGGCTTTGTCCTAACCTGGATATGACCCTAACTCAATCCACATAAAGGAAGACTATAAAAATGATCCTAGCTAGGGCGAGAAGAAGATTAGATTATGACAAGTGTTTTTGATGAAGTTTGATTTTGTTTTATTTTCAAATTTGCCTTTAGGATAACCAAGATGTATCTAGATTTGTTGGGGATTAGATGGTTTTAGTTGTTAGCATCAATTTTTGATTTCGCAAGTGTGAGATGTCTGTTCGAGCGCTATAGAACCTTGCTTGATGCATGTGTTGACTCCTATAGCGCAAGCCAACCACTTGATACCTTTCAGTGCATGTTGGGGGTCACGTAGCCAGGATCATCCTGCTAGGCTTTGACTTTCTCTTAGGTGAAAACTGGTCGACACTTTGCATGTCAAACGACTTCGATTGGGTCAACAAATATTATGCGCCACGACGCGCACGAAATTAACTCAGATTGGCTTGTCCACTGGAGAATTTATTCGGATGACCTCAGATGACGATACAAACAACGCGAGTGCTTCCAGAACGTTAATTTCACCTATAGAGGACATACATTTTGTTGTGCTTTCGTGGGTGGGCTAAAAATACACAAATTATCATTTTTGGCCCGATCGTCAAAAAAAGTTGTCTGAACGACCCTAGATTACGAAATGAACCACACGAGTGTATCTGAAACATTGATTTTATTTAGGGAGGACATTCATTTCATTATGATGCCATGTATGAGCTAATAATGCACTGAACGGTGCTTTAAATAATAATAATATTATTAATATTATTATGTTATAATAAAAAATATACAAATATATCTTATTTAAAGGATTGCTCAACTCTCTCCACCGTCCCAGCGCCTGTTTTCGTGAACCCAAGCTCTCCATCTTGCCTTCACCGCTCGGGTCCCCTATTTTCTTGAACCCTAGATTTTAAAACATTAAACAATACATTCTGATCATTTACTCTCATAGTTAAATCCCCGATATGTACATCAATCATCGCCTTACCAGTGGCTATGAAAGGTTTGCCTAAGATGATATGAGTCTCTTTATCATCCTCCATACCTAAAACAATGAAGTTTGTAGGGAAGATAAATTTTTCCACCTATAACCCCCCTAGGATAGGTAAGTGAAAGTTAAACAAGCAGTGGTAAGATGGATTTCTCCTAATCCTAACCTCCTAAAGATAGAAAGGGTATAAGGTTAATGCTAGCACCTAACTCACATAATACTTTTCCAAAGAATTTCTCTCATATTGCACAAGGAATGTTGAAACTTCTAGGGTCCTTAAGTTTCTGGGGGAGCTTTTTTTGTCTAATAACACTGCACTCCTCGTTAAGTGCTATAGTATCAAAGTCTCTAAGCTTCACCTTTTTATTTAATATAACCTTCATAAACTTCACATGGTCAGGCATTTGCTCCAAAGCCTCGGCAAAAGGGATGTTGATGATCAACTTCTTAAAAACTTCGAAAAATCAAAAATATTGTTGCTCCAACTTGTGTTTTTGAATTCTCTGAGAAAATGATGAAGATGGCCTTTCTAAGTACTTCCAAATGGGTGAAGCTTTTCTTCCTCCCAAGTCCTTAGAAGAGCTTTCAATGGGTCTTTCAGGCTTAGGGTTATCTTTTACCACCTCAGTTTCTTCCTAATTTATTCCACCAATTCACTTCCACTCCTAAATTTATTGGCCTTCACATGGTTGTTACTCTTCTCCTTAGTGTTAGCTTTAGTGTTACTAGGAAGATTTCCATGTGATATATTGCTTAGAAAATTTGTTATTTGGCCTAATTGGTTTTCAATTTTCTTGTGTCAACACCTTGACTCCATAATTGATTCCCCATTTGCAAAACTAATTCTTCCAAAAATAGCTTCTTATCCTTAAATTTTTGGTTTAAGCTAAAGCCATGAGCATAAGGTGATCGTGAGTTCATATTACCCTGGTTATTCTAGTTTCCTAAAGGATTGGCTTGATTATTCCCCCATCGTTGGTTTCCTATCCCTTCATTTTATTGTTCCACTTAAAATTGGGATGAATCTCCCAAGTAGGATTATAAGAATTGTAAAAAAGGGTTATTAAACCTATTGTTGATGGCATTCATGGTCTCTATTGACAAAGAACTAAGATCCACCAGTCATCCATATGAATTTTCCTTTATGACTGATGATCCTTGTGACTGATTTCCCTAATTGGTCTAACTTCCTATAGATAGTTTCCACTTGGGATGTTAAAGTTGAAAGAATGCCCATCTCATGTACGTTGGCTACCTTCTTAAGGTTTACTCATTTAGAAAGCCATTGAAATTTATATGTTGTCATCTCCTCAATCAAAGAATAAGCCTCAATAAAAGGTTTTGGTATTAGGTAACCACCTGCAGTTACGTCTATAATCAATCTAAGAGCTCCTACCAACCCCCCATGGATAATCAACCAACCTGGTAATCCGTGATGAGGACACTTCCTAAGATATTCCTTAAAACTTTCTCAGGCTCTACAAGTTGACTCACCATCAAGCTAGCTAAAAGAGGTAATGTCATTCCAAAGTTTAGCCATTTTGGAAGGTAGAAAATATTTTGCTAAAAAATTCTAGGTCAAGTCATTCCAACTCCTAATAGATCTGGAGCTAAGGAATACAACCACATTTTGGTTTTATCTCTCAAGGAGAAAGTGAAAATTCTAAGCCTCACAACATCAAGGGAAAACCATTGTAGAAGAATGTGGCGTATAATTTCAAATAACTCACTAAATAATGATCAAGATCTTTTGAAAGTGTCCCCCAAACTAATTATTTTGCACCATGTAGATGATAACAGGCTTCAGTTTGAAGGAATTGGCTTCTACGACAGGATTTTGGATTCTAAGGTGAATTTCATCTATCGTAGGATTAACATAATCTCTTAAGAGTTGAGGTATGTTATTATGTCCATGATTATTGGATACACTATGTCGTTCATGGTCATCAAAATTATTTTGAGTTATATCAGCCATCCCTCCTCGAATTTGTTCAAGTCTTTTTAATTTTATGATTTTTGATGGTTCTCTCTAATTCAAGATAATAGCTTAGATGATCTTGAACTACACATACACTAACTATTTTCAATTAGCAATGTGACTCTAAGTTAAAGAGGATAACATAAATTCAATTAAAAGCAAACAAAAAAAAACATATAACAAATAAACTACTAAATCGATAACAAATAACATTAATTATTCAAAAATTAAAAAAAAATCGATGCAAATGCAAAATCAAAAAAGTACTAAATAGGATATTTTTAGGTTTTATAAACAAATCAAATAAGCACAAGAAAAGGTGAACGCTACAGTTTTTAACTCTAAGAACTAAAAGTTCAACAAAAAATTTTCTTAATTTAAAATTTGCCATCTTTTCCTAGCAATGACGAAAAAAACTTGATGCACACCAAGTGTTATGAAGCACGGGCAACACACTAAGTATATGTGGTGTATCAGTAGTACTGGTAGTATCAGGTCGGAGTTTGGTTGTTGATCCCACAGGAAATGACACAAACTCTACTAACAAAAGATCTAGCCTACAATTATCAGTTAAAGCCAAAAAGTTTGATTCACAAGTTTAATTTAAAACCTATCCCAATGTTATGAAAAACAGGTCTATTCTAGCAAGCAAAAAGATTGTTTTAGAAAATTAAGTGTTAGGAGTTTTCCCTCTTTAATTGATCAAGTGATGGATAAAATTAAGGATTATAATAAAAAATAATGTCAATCGGGAGAAAAATTCTTCCTTACCCTCGTTTGGTGGTCTAAGGAAGAATAGAAGTCACAGGTTAAGTTTCATAAAACTCTTGATTTGCTCAACATAAAATATCTCCTTGAAGATGACACGCCTAAAAATGAGCTACTTTTATAAATATATTTTTAAGCTATTTAGTACTTATACATAAATTTATTAATCCTTATACTACTTATGCCACTATCTTCATTGCATGAGGGAAGGGATTTTGATTATATAGAACTTTCCAAATTTTAACCAGCCTCTGTAGATCAGGGTTTTATTTAATTTAGTTAATTTTAATTTTAAAGTATAGTAGTAAATTTAGGAAAATCAAACTTTTCAAAAATTCCAAACTAAGACCTAATATTAGTGGACTAAAGCTTAGCCTAAGTGATTTCTTATCTTGCTTCTCTATGGGATGATACTCTGGGTTTATAGAAAACCCTATATTATTTGAACGATACATGCACTTGTGCTTATACCTAGTGAGTAGTGATGAATCATGAAAAATTAAGTTATTAAAGTTATAAAATATATTTTAAAAATTATAATATTTATACCATAAATCACTAGGTTTACCATTAGAGTAAGTTGCGATCAAGTCAATTAGCGCTGTTTTCGGGAGGCTACAGTAAGAAATATATGGAAATTTTAGTTGAACTTGGAAGACTTAGATTTAAAAATTGTAATGTTATTATCTAGTGTGTTTAATTATTGCGTGTTTCAAGGAAAATCTAAAATACAAAAAAAAATAAAAATTTAGTGCTTAAAATACTGGATATATGTCCTTTCCGTTAAGTCTTTAGTTTGTTTACGTAGCTTAGGAGCTGCAGAGCTTGAACCTTACAATCAGAACTAGAGAGAACTGTTATGATTATTATGAATCAGAAAAGACTTCATAGATTTATTGTAGAAATGACAGATCAACAAGATAATGAATATTTAATTTTGGATTATGATGTTAGTAGCTTCGATAAAGTATACCCCGAGAGGGTAGTGAATTTTCATGAAGCTGATATGTTGACTATTTTAACTTCTCAGGTTGCATGGCTTGCGAGAAAGTTAGATCAATATGTAGAAAGTTATCCTCAAGGACCCCCAATTATTGAGGAAAATTCATTTGGACAATTGATTGAGGTTAACTATTTTGAAACTAGCCATGAGATACACAATGCTTATTCAGATTATTACAACCCATGCTGGGAGAATTATTCTAACTTTAATTGGAATAAAAATTTTGGAGGAAAAAACCAAAGATAATCAACTTAATTAGATATGTGCTTGGAATAATCAAGAAATTTTAATGTTTGAAGTTTCTTTTCCTAAGAGATTTAACTTCAACCCATAGAATGAGGAGAATGAGTTATTGTTCGAAGAGGTTATTATTCAAATGGATTGTTGGCTGGAAAGTCAAGGGGCTACAATAAGGAATATATAAAAATAACTAAAGCAGATTGTTAACTTAATTAACAATCATCTTCCAATGATTTTTTGTTGTGACTTTGAGATAAACTCTAAGGAGAAGAACGGTGAGAAAGATAAAGCTATCCAACTAAGAAGTGGAAGACATATGGAGGATATAGTTCAAAAGAATGTTGAGTTGAGAAAAGGGGAAAAGAAGATTGAAAGACTAATGGAAGAAATTCCTAACGAATTAGAGAAAACTATTTCATCAACCAAGATAAATATAAAAAGACCACTCCACCATTTCTTCAACCCCAAGGGGAAGAATTAGAATATAACTCAAGACAGAAGAGTAACCTAGTAAAATTTAATCTAGAATCTAAATCATCTAGAGAGAATCTGATCTAAAATTTGAGATATTTTGAATTATCATATAGAGATCCATTTCTTACAAAATTTAATGATGATATTAATATGCAAATTGAGAATATCATTAGAAGAATATTAGATCTAGTAAAAAAAAACATAAGGAACAATAATCTGAATCAATCTGAAAAGGAAAAGTTAAAAGAAAAAAACTAAAATTTGAGGATTTAGTAGGAATCCAAGGATCCAAAAAAGATTACTTAGATGGAATTTTGATCTGGGAGGAATCCTTTGTCTGGGCTGGCAACATTAAATCAGGTTATCTTTGTTGGTGTGATTGTTAAAGATATGTGTTGAACTTTGATGTTTAGGTGTCTTAGTGTTTGTTTGTGTTGGATTGATATATTTGTGTTGTAGGTGTGATGAAGTGATCTTGTAATAAACTTTGTTTGTATTATTATTTATATAAAATTAATGTAAGTGCTGTTTGTGTTAGATGGACTTATTTTTATGTTCATTCCTTATTTATTATATTACAATTCCTTCTATTAAATTGCCAACATGAAAATTATACATGTCCACTTTTTACTTAGTACATGTACTAAAGTTTATGCTTCATTTTTAGTTTAGTTTAATTTTTAGCATGTATTTATCAATTTTAATTTTTCTTCCTGTCATATTTATCTACACTGATTGTAAAATATTTAAAAATCAAGTTTGGGGAAGGAAGAAAACTTAATTTCAAAGTGAAACTTTATTTGTCCTTAAAGAGACTACAAATAAATTTTATTTAAAAATTGATTTTTATTATGTGGAGTTATCATAAGATTACTAAAATATTAATTATGGAAATAAAATAGGAAAACTTAGTAAAAACTATAGTAAATATGATGATACTAAAGTTAAGATGTTTAGTAGAAAATAGTAGGGAAATGACTTTACTATTTATAGTAGGAAAAATTAAATTTTTGAAAAATTAAGGATGCTTAGATTAATAATTTTCTTAGAATTATGACTCTACTAAAATTCTTTTTCAAAAACTAATACAACATTTTGAGTTAAGGATAGAAAATAAGTTTTTAAATTTAGAAAAGGGACAGTGAAATTCAAAATCATTAATGACCTGTCTAGATATACTAATCCTCACCTAACAAAAAAGAGAAAAGAAAATGAGGGAGGGGAAGCTTGAGGATTGGGATCTAATTAAAAATTGATTTCACTTAAATCTTTCAAAGAAAGAAAACTTAGGATCAATCATAAGCTAAATTTCAGAAAGTATTAGTAAAATTATTTTCATAATAGAATTCATAAATTTGGTAGTTAAGCTTTTTCTAAAAATAAAAAATTTGGAAAAATTTCACTTATTTCTGAATTAAATGGAAAATCAAGATTCCTAAGTTTAATACTAAATATTATGGTACCTTAGATATCATCTAATTTACTGAAAATTCTTCTAAGTTAGACTATAACATTTCTAGAATAAAATTTTAAGTCAACTTAAGGAAACTCACTAGCATAAATCAACATATTTTTAAAGATTGTCTATTTATTTGCACCCAACTTTCAAGGACTTTGACCTCCCTAAATCTTTGATGTAATCTTCACTATAGTTATAAAACTCAACACATTTTAACAAATAAATTATCATATTGAAAGTAAATTAAGATTGAAGTAAAAAGATCATCACAACTTCTTTAACATTCTCATGGCACAACCAATTCACCATTTCATAAAATTTCAAGACAAGGAGAAAGATAGAGAAAACTACTTAGAACTCATGGAGAAGTTACGACAAAACTTGGAATTTATATATAAAAGCAAATTCATACAAACTTCAAAAAGTAAATACAACTTATCTCTAGATCCTCCCCAAGCAAACTCCTCGAAGTTCCTATGAATCTCTTCTTTTCTTTACAGCACACAGAATTCTCCTTTGAAGCAGCAAGGAGGAATAAATCTCTCTTTCCTTCCACTCTTACAATCTCTCGAAGAATTCCTTACAATACTAACCACTCTCTACACTCTAATGGGCACCACAAATAATAAAGACTCAGCGGACACCCGTGAACACCACCTTTTTCGGCCTCCAAATGTTTCTTTTAAAGTAGTAGAAGAGTTTTCAAGAGTTGTCCAAGCGTCCCTTAAAAAATCGTCCACATTCAATGCATCTGTTGAGAGAACCGACATGCTCGCCGTCGGCGGTCTCGATGGCGCCGTTGACGGCCTTCTAGAATATTTAATTGTGGACTCTCGGGAAAAATTCGCTGTCAGCGGTGTCAAGCTCGCCGTTGGAGCCCAAGATCAAATCTTCATATTTTCGTCCTTTTTGCTCCAAATTAGCTCCTTTTTGCATCTTTTTGCTCCAATGACCATAATTTAACATACCTGCAACAAAACATCAAAAATACCTTTCTTTAAAGTGCAATATTATCAAAATCAATGTAAAATAGGTATGAAAATCTCAACATATTTTCCTTTGGTTAGAATTAAATTAACATAAAACTCGTAGAAAAACATCTCACACAAGGGGCACATCAGAAATACATAGCGATAGATTTTTGTAAAGCAAGAATACAAATAAAATTATATATGGAACTAAGTGATTCACATGAAAGAACTTATTTGATGAAAATACACGGAACCAAAACAAACTCATATAAGAAAACTATTTGAAAATTAACATCGCAAAAATAGAGTTCTCATGATATATACATCACATAAGCAAGACATATGAAGAAATGCATGAAAGACAAAAGAAAATGTGGTGTTGATAAAACGAAGAAGAAAAGTTGAAGAAGAGAAGAATGTAATGTTAGAGTAGGATAAGAAGAAGAAGAAGAAGAAGAAGAAGAAGAAGAAGAAGAAGAATAGGAGAAGAGAAGAATGTAAAGGCAAGAAAAGTAGAATATAAAGAACATGGTATACTTACCATTGAGAAGCAAATAAAACCAAAGAGGAAGTGGAACAAATGAGAGAGGGAGCGCAAGAGCAAAGAAAAATGAATGAGAGAAGGAATGCCCGAATCCCTCTATCCAAAAGCAAGGAGGAGGTTAATATAATGGGTGAAGGAGGTGAAGGCCAAACATAGGTTCAGTTAGTGCTTCAAAATTGAGAGGGAGGAAGTGGAGTAACGCTGGTGTAACCACACTGCCCCTTGGAATGATTACATTGTTCTCTCACTTAGAGTGACATGAATATGCTATAGGCTGGGAAGTTATGTAGGCTATGGTGTAGCCATGCCACAGGCTAGCGTGATTACATCGAGTAGGATCTTAGAGTTTAAGGTGTTGCTGAGCTCTTTTCATGCTTTGGAATCTTTCTTTGCATAGAATATCAACACAAGAGATGATCGATGAATATTTTAGCTAAAATTTTACCAAAAAATAAGGTTAACAGTGTTCGATCACAAGTGATAAATTTTAAAATTTATATGAGTGGTCTTCTCCACAAATGCAAATAGTTGTATTCTTTAATATTCTTATAGTTTGACATGAATGAGGAATATGAGACTTTACTCTGGGCCTTAAGATTACCATTCAAGTGAACTTAAAAAATTAAGATGTATGGTGACTCCCAACTCATAGTTGGTTGAGTAAGGGGGCATATAAATTCTTCAAACTCAATATTAAGTATTATGATTGATGGGTAATGGCTCTATTTAAAAATATCCATGATGTCACATTGATTGAAATATAACACTCCCTTAAGAGTAAAAATGATAATTTGGCTAAATTAGTGAAAGTGTTATCTAGTCTAGATGAAGGTCTTGTGATAGAGGTGCTTCAAAATAGAAGGCTCTTATCCCCATATTACTTTTATCTTTCTAAATCTACACCCTATTATTAGCATCTGCCAAATTTGGAGATGATTTCTTGTAGATTTTCTTTGAGTATTTGGCAGGGAAAACACTCCTAAATGATTGCTCTATAGCAGCTAAAATCAAAAAACAACATTATCATTCACTATATTTAATGATACCTTAAATTAATACTCATTTAATTAAATTTAGAAACATTGTTCGATAAAATATGAAGACAACAAAGTTATGGATGAGGTAAATAAAGGTATATGTGGGTTCCATCAGTCTGACCTAAAGATGAGGTTGAGAATAAAATGACTTGGTTATTATTGGAATTTAAGGACTTAAGATTATATAGAGTATGCAAAAAGGTGCAATCAATGTCAAATTTATATTTTCATGGTACACCAATCGCTAACATCTTGCATCACATAGTTGCATCATGGCCCTTTAAGGCTTGGGGAGTAAGAGAAGTTCAAGTGCAGAATCTGTTGCATTTTATCAGAGGTCATGTTGCTAATAAATGTGGTGGGCCTTGTCAAATAGTTTCAAATAATGGCCTTTAAGAAAATTAAGATAAATATATTCCCTTATTATCATTATATTTATTGATGAAATTCAATTATATATTATCTAAGTTAAAATGGATTGGTATAGGATTATAATAAATCCTTAGTTAATATCATTAAGAAAATTTATCACAATAATAAAAAAGAGTGTCATTATATGCTCCTAGAAGTATTGTGGGCATATCATTCTACTAAATTTATGTTCATACATTCCTCTACATATACAATAACTTTTGGGTTTGAGGCTCCTCCCATTAGAAGTTGAGCTCCTCTTATTACATCTATCCTTGAACAATAACTCTAATATTTGCTTTTCGCTAGCAAACCTAGATAATTTGGATGAGCTTAAATTACAAGTCCAACTAAAATTGGAATTGAACCAAAATTTCATGATATGAAGGTGAGGATTAGAGCTTTATTATAAGAGATCTAGTGTTGGCGCTATGTCATTTTGTTGTAATTTATCATTACAATATTGAGAAGTTTGAGTTAACATATGAAGGGTATTTTTGTGATCCAGAATATCTATGAAGAAAGAGTATATTTATTAATTGATGCAAATTGGAATCATCCATTCCCAAATTTTCATGATAGATATTTGAAGAAATATTCTACTTAAGTATGTTTTCTTATACTATGTTGTTTTCGTTCATTTTTCTCTCTTTTATTTTAGAAGAAGTTGCCAGCTTATCAATCGTTATATACTTCCCCTATTTGAATAAATCTCTCATCTGAATCAGATCAATAATTCAAAGAGGAGAATAACTGAATAAAAAGGGACATACGACAAAGCGACAAATAAGATAAAACACAAAATGTGGAGAGTCTACCTGCAGTAAACATCGCAAGGATATGGTAAGAGTGTTTGCCCAAACAAGATTGAACGAAAGCATCTTAAACCAATATCCGTGAAAGAATGCCTACATAAACTACCCAAAACCAGAGTTCAAGGTGTAGTTGCCTGTTCTAGGGTCAAGAGCACTCCCAATGGGACTTATCCCGTTTGGTTAATTACATCTTGAGGGGTACCCAAGAATACTCTCGATAAAAGGAGTTTCACTTGAATTATTGTGAACCTGGGACAATAGGTACGCAAAGAAATGTTATTCCATGTAGGAACAGTCTTGATGCTTCAAAGCTTACGCTAAGCTAACGGGTAGAGAGTGAGTCTCTTGAATCTCAAATGGGTAGCGGCTAATCGGCACACGGGGCCATAGAGTAACCTAAATCATCTTGACGAGGATATCCTAACACGTCAAAGCGGGTTTGGGCCATAAGGGTCGGGTCTGCAGTGACCAAAAGGGATGGGCGAGGAAGGTGTGTCGGGTCTGCAGTGACCAAAAGGGATGAGCGTGTCATAGTGACAGCGACCTGAAGAAATGAGTGTGTCGTCGAGACAGTGACCTGGATATGCAAAAAGGTAGGTGAACATGCAAACAACCATGCATATGTACAAACACAACATGCAGTGGTGCAAGTGGCCGGTCGATCGGACTGTGGTGGTTGGTCGATCAAACCGTGGTGGCCGGTCGAACCAAAGTGAAAGGTCGACCGGGCTGGGGCGGCCGGTCGAACCAAAGTGAGATGCTCACCAGGTCGGGGCGGCCAATCAGAGCGAAGTGAAATGCTCACCGAGTCAGGGTGGTCGGTCGGAGTGAAGTGAGATGATCGTCAAATCGGGGCGGTCGGTATGAGCGAAGTGAAGTGCTCATGTGCTTCATGCAAAAATGCAATGCAATCTAAAGCAAAAAAAACATGAAGGTAACCAACCAGGCTCGTGCTAGTGACCTCACCGGAGAAACCTAAGGTTTAGACCCTTGGATGTATGGCACCGCCGCCTCCAGCTTTGGTGAGGAAAGTGGGGAGTTTCTTTACGGATCTCCGAGGGGGAAACTCTCCACGGCGTCACGAAATGGAGTAACTACAAAGCTTTTCCCATTTCTTGAACTTATCCAGACTTTGCAGAGTGAGCCAGCTACAAAGCTTATCTCGTTTTGCCAAGTTTGACCTCTCAGCTTCTCCAAGTAAAGCTGGGGAACCCAAAGCAAGGAGTGAGGGACTCCGACCCATCAGGACTTGTGCTAAGGCTCACAACAAAGGGGAGACACTCGGCTCTACGGAGAGTGTTGGCTACGCACGGGAAATCCTAACCTAAAGGCTAGCTCTAGGAAATCTAATGATCCATCACACAGGCACGTCGTTGCGCCAACCGATGCCGGCGCACACACCCTGTGTGGGCGATCGAACCCACATGCCTAGACTCCACTATTCCTATGGCTGGCTAGGAGATAGGGAATCTCACCACTGTGACGGTTGCAGACGCGTTTTCTTTGCTTGCTCCAAACTCGCCAGCGTTCGATCCATGCTCTAGTGTGCCTCGTAGAACGTGCACAAGACAACAAAAAAACCCAATGAGGGCAGGAGTTAGTGAGGTATACATAGTACCCAAAAATAATGGATTTCGACATATGAAAATATAATAAAAAATGTACCTTCAAGAGGATGGGTCAGGCGAACCCCCATACACTGTGATGTCGTCGCCACCCCGACGGCGACGAGGATCTCCGATAAGGCAAACGATGCTCATGACGGTGACTTCGCCAACGGAAACTTTGTCGGAGGGAGAAGAAACCGACAAAGAAAAAGCTTCCCTCGCTAAAACCCAAAGGAAGCGTAAAGGTTCCAGAATCTCGCTTGGGATCTTGCGAGGAAGAGCTAGGACCACCAAAAACTAGATGTCGGCGTTGACATCGGCCAGCGGGACGTCGCTGGTGAGGACGGGAAGTTGAGGGGCGATCAAAGTGGGAGAGAGACTCTATGTGAGCTCTCTCTCTCTCTCTCTCTAGGGTAGGAGCCTCGGCTAGGGAAAGAATCGGTGGTGGAGGATTCTCCCTGGCAAGGAACACCGACTGACGTACTTAAGGTGTGACGAGAGAGCTCCGGCAGAGGCGACGCGACGAGGGAGAGAGATTCGAGAAGCTCTCGACGTTGGAGGAGAAGAGGGAGGCAGAGCCGATGATGAAACAAGCCGGAGAAGATGGTCGGCGGCGTCGGTCTTCGCTGGCGATGAGGGGGACTGGGAGAAGCTCTGACCAAGCGGGAGAGACGGTCGTCACGAGAGCTAGGGCTTTCACGAAAAAGGGTTTTTGCGGCTGAGGGGTAGGGATAGAGAGAGCGCTTTTTCTGTCCGAACTCCTGACGTAGCTCTACGTGAGGCGTAGGTTATTCTTGAGTTATTTTCAGGTTATTTCTGGTTTATTTTCAATAATACCGAAATAACCCAGAAATAATCTGCGGTCTTTATTTTTGGGTTATTTCTGGGTTATTTTGGTATTATTAAAAATAACCTAGAAATAACCTGACAATAACTCAGAAATAACTTGGTCCGCATGTAAAGCTACGTCAGGAGTCCGCATAGAAAATTTTTTGGGATAGAGGAGAGAGAGCGCGGAAGCGATGTTTAGGTTTAGAAATAGGATTTTTTTTATTTTTTTATTGATATATTATAATAATAATATTATTATTATTATTATATAAATCTCTTCGCACATTTTCGTCGAACGTGTCTTCGCAGTGAAATGAATGTCCCTCATTGGTAAAATTGGTATTCTGGACGCACTGATGTGATCTGTTTCGTAGTTCGGGGCGTTTGGGCCACTTTTTTAATGATCGTACCCAAAACATCAATTCACACATTTTTACCCCGCCCGCGAAACAGCAGCGAAGTGGACGTCCTCCCTAAGTGAAATTGACATTCCGGACTCACTCGTGTGGTCTTTTTCGTCGTCCGGGCTCATTTGAACAACTTCACTGACGATCGGACCAATTTGAGTCAATTTTGCGTGTGACACGATAATAATATTTGTCAACGCAATCAGAGTCGTCCGTCAAGCAAAATGCCGACCAACCTTCGCCTGCATGGGAGCCAAAGCCTAACGTAATGACCCTGGTTACGTGCCCCACAACACACGCCGAAAGGTCCTGGGTGGGTGTCTGAACTATCGAATATTACGGACAGGTCGTAAACTATTCCGAGTCATGCAGGTGGACACCCTACACTCGTGATATCAAAAATTGATGCCAACATATGCCCAATGTTTGGAGCATGATATGTGTACTTTGATATATATTTGTAAATGTATATATGTATACATGAATTACTATTTTCTTAATAAATATAAGATGACCCCACATTAAGGTAAGCATCCTCTCTGTCACATGGGTCCGATCTTCAACAGAATAAGGGAAGGAAAACTCATTTATTTCATATTATATATTTTTGTTGGGCCTTCGAGTTGGGTCTAAATAAATAAAACCCATTCATGTGTTGAACAATTGATGATTGAATGAGAGATTATGAGATGATCCCATGCTAAGATAAAAATCCCCTTTATCATTATGGGTCTAGTCTTCTAAATATGTATCGGGGAAGATTCATATTACCATCATAATTGGGTAGATCATGAGCTGATTCATTGGATGTGGTTGTGATAATGGAACCCCCAAATAATAAGACTCTATTAACACTATAGTGATAGGTTTTATTTGTTGATGATAATCCATCTACTCAAGGGCTTGACTTAAATGAGAGGAGAAAAGGCTACTTCATGTTAAGGTAAATATCCCCTCAACCATATGTGTCTAGTTTTCTATACAATAATAAAAGAAGGATGCCTCCTATTTCTCTCTTAGGATTTGTGTATAGTAAATATTTTAATATAACATATAAATCAACTACTCTATAATTAGGGGACATCAATGTCATAAAAAGAGGTAAGTGTTTCTCTTCATTTCCCCCTTTTGTTTGTGCTTAAATGTTTTCCTTATTTTAGCTCTTTTCTTGGTAGTGTAAATCCACGAACGAATCGGAATTCAACAACCCTAGACTTGCATTCTCAACTTCTAAATAAGCAACATTACTAAGAAAAAAATTGGGCATCCTTATTGCAAAATTTAACAAACAAATTCAAAAACAAGATAAACAAATACCTAGATCAATAGAGTTCAATCATGATTGAAACAAGTAGGGGGTCAGCTCAATTGTAGCAAACAGGGTAAGGGCGACAGTCGACACAACTGAGAAGGCAAAGGCTTGCTCGGAGGATGGCACAGCAAGGCACATTGATAGACATGATTGTTGGGGCAAAGATTAGCATGAAGATTGGAATTAAGAGGCAATGACTAGCACTTAAAACACAAGTAAAAGGATGATATTAGTCTTCAGACCGAGCTAGATGAAAGAAACAAAGGTTTGGGGTTTACATTGTGATTTAAACTGCCACTAAATTCAACAATGTATGAAACAATAAGCACATATGATTCATTTTTCTATGGCTTCGACTTCTAGTAAACATGTATTTTTAAATTAAGTCATTTTTTCGACATCCCTAGATGGTGGAAATTGATTTCATATAATATTCAATATTTTATAAAAAAAAATTTATGATAATGTAGATTATATTCTTCATAAAAATATGTGATTGAGACTTGGTGATAGTTATTTTTATTGAATTAATTCAATAAGTTTATGGGTATGTCTTCATAGAAGAGATTTAAGTAGAGAAGAGCCGGCAACTGAATTGGTAGACCATTTGCTAGTTTGAAGAATTATTTAGCTAATTTTAACTAAATAATATTATTTTAAATTATAAAACCTAACTCTTAAAACCATAACTAATGATGATAATTATTTAATATAATTAAATATAATTGCAACGAATGAATTGATTTTTTTTTTTATGACTAAAAAATGATGGGTTATTTAAATATTGGGGATGTTTAAGTTTAAAGTTTATAAATGATACACTTTTTTGTATGTTTTATATGATATAAATATTTTTTTTTCTTTTTAATTATCTATCATGGGCGTAGGTATTAATTGAAATATCACAACCGTAATTCTGCAGGCATTAATATCCCAAAACTATTTAATCTAAACATTAATAATTACTATTTTGGCGTTAATGAATAAATATAATATATTTAAAATCAAAAATTATTTTTTTTAATAATTAAAATACCCAAATAATTATTAAAATGATCATCTCATGCTCAAAAAGCCGTGGTAGTTTTTACATGGTCTTTTTTGAAAAAAGTCAGATCGTAGCTAGAAAGCTGCCACAGTACTTAACTATGAGTGTTGGGAAAATGCAGATTTCAGCGAGAGCTTTTTGAAAAAACTGTTAAATCACAGTTTTCCAAACAAACAAAATTGCAGTGCGGTGTTGCACCACGACCGTATCGCCGCCCCAAACAGACCCTTTGTTTGAAGACTAGCCTTTACATGTTCTTTTTTAAAAAAAAGTCAGATCGTAGCTAGAAAGCTGCCATCGTACCTAACTAGGAGTGTCGGGAAAATGTAGATGTTAGCGGCAGGTTTTTGAAAAAGCTGTCAAATCACAGTTTTCCAAACTAACAAAATTGTAGTGCGGTGTTACACCACGACCGTTTTGCCGCCCCAAACAGACCCTTTGTTTGAAGACCAGCCTAACTATGTTCATATTAAAATGGGACTAAACGGTAAATAATAAACCCCACAATCTAACTTCTGTAATACGTGCATTTGAATACGTACCACTCAATTCCTATAAATTTACATATCAAACTCCTTATTGTGCCCGAAAAATTTTGGCGATAGACTGATTATTTTAAGTCTTTGTGCTGCTTGAAGATCAACCACACACATAAAAAAATTTAAAAAAAAAAAACACCAATTTTTTTTTTACGTGGAAATTTTTTAGAAATTGAAAAATCATGGGGCTAGCCCAGTTAAAACAATGGACTATGCAATTTTAAGTACATAAGTCCACTTTTTTCTTAAATTAGAGAAGATAGAAGTACAAATCTAACACTCATAAATGTACAAAAATAGTTTAGTTATAATAGTCATAACTGAGCTAAAATAAATATTATTTTTGTTTATTATAGCAATAGTTGACCAGCAAGACTAAAGTGATAACTATAATAGTAATAATTTGCCACCGTAGTCATAATAAAATGTTGTAATAGCGAAATTGTAACAGTAGAAACTTGCCAAAAATGTCCTAATTAGTTGTTACAAATACATTGGTTGGCCAAAAAAAACTGTAATTGGTTGCCGCAATAGTGACAATTGGTTATAAAGGCCATTATTGGAAATTATAGAAGTGGTAGTTAGCCAAAAAATCATAATTGGTTGCTACAAAGTAAATAGTTAGTCGTAAAAGCTTTGGTCATAGAGACACTAGTTAGAAATTGTAACGATGGTTGTTGCTCACAAGGATCATAGCTAGTTGCTACAATGGTAGTAGTTGGTCATAATGACTGGTCGGTGGTTGCAATAGCGACAGTTAGTCATAGATTTCTTAGTTGAAACTTATAATAATAATGATTGGACACAAATGTCGTAATTAGTTGCTACAAAATTAATTAGTCGTAAAAGATATAATTGGTAGTTGTAATAGCAATAGTTGTTCATGATTATTCATGTAGGCCGTAGTTCAAAATAATAACAATAATAATTGATAATAATGGTCATTATTAGTTGCTACAAAGGCAATAGTTGGTCGCAAAGACTGTAATCGATGGCTAAATAGCGGTAGTTGGTCATAAAGGTTGTAGTTAAAAACTCTAATTGAAGTAGTTGTCCTCAAGTGTTGTAGTTGGTTGCTACAAAAAAAATGTGGTTCGCCATAAATGTTGTAGGTGGTTGCAATAGTAGTAGTTAGACGTAGAGGTCATGGTTGGAAATTGTAATAACATTAGTTGGCCATAAAAAAAACATAATTGGTTGCTACAAAGGCAGTTGTAGATCATCAAGGTTGTAGTTGGTGGGTGCAATAGCGACAATTGTTCAAAGAGGACCTAATTGAAAATCGTAACAGTAATAGTTGATCACAAAACTCATAATTGGTTGCTACAAGGACAATGGTTAGTCATAATGGCTATAGTCAGTAGTTGTAATAGCAATAATAAGGCATAGAGGCCAGAGTTAAAAATTGTAATAATACTAGTTGGCCACAAAGATTGTAATTCATTGCTACAAAGTTAGTAGTTAGACATAAATGTTGTAGTTGGTGGCTGCAATAGTAATAGCGGACAACATAAGCTATAGTTGAAAAATATAACAGTAATAGTTAGCTACAAAGATCATAGTTTGGCTACAATAGTTGCAAGTAACAGACGTCGATGACAAACGATTGGCGTTGGTAGGTGGTGACAATGGGCTACAGTCAATGTTGGCTGATGGGCGATAGTCGATGGGGGCCAGTGGCTATAAAGATTGATGGTTACTTCTCAGGCCTTCTCCATAACATGCTCTGAAATCTTCTTTCTCATTCTCTTCTTCTTTTTTTTCTTCTTTCTAGTGAAGAGAGGGGTCCTATTTATAGTTGTTTGGGCAGGGCAATGTGGTTTTTTGGTGCGTAACTTTTTCTAACCAGCTGATCAGTTGTTTTATGTTGATCCTCCTTGATCATAAGTATTTATTTAAATATTTGGTTACCTTAATGATCTTGACATTGAACAATCTTAGAATTGTCGAATTCCTCTCATCGAGATGCTCGATTAAACTATAATTAAGTCAAATTTATAGTTTGTTTGATCATACAATATACAATCTAAAACTTCCAAATGCGCGTCAGCGACATGATCAAGGTTTGATTGAACTCGAATTCTGCCAACTTTAACATCATTGTGTTCATCTTACTGACGTGACTGAACTCGGCTTGATCTAAGCTTCCAATAAGTTTGAGTATGAACTTGCAAAAATAAGGATCTGAATGATCTTGAATTTGGAAGATCCCTTATAAAAAATACATCAAGACTCGGGTTTGATAAAAAATTGTTGTTGATACATCGCTCCTAAATTTATCTTTTACATTTATACCACCCGAATTTTTCATATCACATCAAAAATATCACTACTTTCATTTTAAAACTTGATATAGACATTCTTATACTTNTTTGAATTAAATATTAATCATATTTTATTTAAATTAAAGTATAATTTTATTTATAATTTGTACTATATTCTTAACTCACTCACATTAGTGTTGTACAATATTAATAAATTAATCAATATATAGTTCTTATGCATTAAAAAAATATTTATGGCATATAAATTTAAATAAATTCATAAGTCTAAAGTATATTAGGTTTAAAAAAATATTAAAAAAAAACTTATTTTATATTATCAAATAAAAAGATTTTGACATTGATAATAAAATAATCATATAATTATTTCGAAAAATATTTTTTTTATATTTTTTCAACATATTTTTATCTATTTTATATTAAAAATAAAAAAAAATCTTTATTACTTGGCTCAAGCCTGGATAAAAGTACTTGGGCTATTTTTGAAATTATTAATTTGTGCCTCATGATATTTGCATTATTATTAAATTATCAATAATATTAAAATATATTTAGTATTTATTACAATATTACATTCAGCCTTCACTTAACTATAATTGAACTTGTTGTTGAATCTGAATTTGTTTTGTGAATCACAACTAAGGAATAGAGCATGGAGAAGTAGAGAGAAAGAGAGAGCATAATAATGAACACCAGAGTAAAATGGTTGTGTAAACTTTTATTCATGAAATGAACATCGATTATAGACAATGGAGAAAGAACATGGAAAGTTACATTTATACCTCCTTGCTTAAGTAGGGATCATTCAGGTTATTCTAGGCATTTTACTCTTGTGGGTCAAGAGATTATTATTTTCTAACATGACGAGCTAAACTGAATAAGGGTTTGACAAACATGCTGGTCGATTGTATCTATACTTGGACATTAGGCAAGTGGCCTGACAGACTCGCCATAAGCCTACTAACAATGTGCAGGCTTGGTTGAAAAAAAAATTAAAAAATTAGAGGGCCTGGTCTAGCTCGAACTTGCTTTGACTTAGTCAAAGCCCGCAATAGCCAAACTCGCCACATAAGACTCGGCCCAAAAAAAATCCCAATATATAATTTCCTCGTTCGCTTATGTTCGTCATGGGAGTAAATGAGAAAATGTATCAACCATGTAACAGTGTTTCTAATACAAGCTTCAAAACTAATATAGAAGCAATTCTTTTTGAATAAGTGTGAATATGTAAATCCCGGACTTAGCAAGTCTTTTGATTGTTTTACTTATTCATTGATGTGTTTAATATTCAGGGCTTTCTTAGGAAAGTAGAAGTGCTCATATATTTGCATGAATCACTGGACTTCAGAGCTGCATTTTATCATATCCGTCAAAAGTTGAGACAATTACATAGATGATATCTGAAATATTGCTATTTATAAAACCAACACCACCTTGCATCTATTTTTTAACACCTCACCAAAAATATAGGAATAACACCATTAAATGTCCTTCTTTTTACCAGAGATTCTCAATGCTACTTTTATTTTCCAGGTATAATTGAGCTAATAGAACTACTTCAACTCATTATGGAATATCCTTTTATACATTTGAAAATCATTTTTCTTTTAAGACCCATGGGCAACCTCAGCCCGCCCCATAAAGTGGGCGGACTTAGCTATGACTTTTCAAATGAAAATTGGGCTCAAGCTCGGCCCAAGCCGGAATAAGCTTGACCCGTCTGATGCTTAGGTCTAGTTGTACCGCCATTGTTGTTAGGTGTAAAACTTTCGGTTGACTTGTTGATTGTGGGTCAATAAGGGCTAATCTAATTGGTTGAGTTTAGCAATCGCTAAGAGTAGTCCTATAGACCCTTAATCTTCACCAAGGAGTCTTTATCGTCAGGGAATAACTAGGTCATCAGCTAGAGAATACATCACCATTGTCCGATAAGTATCCTTTCTTTAAACCAGAGGATCCTGGTATGATGACTGTCGGCACTATTTTTGGTTGAAGGAGTTGTCCGTTGGAAGCTGTCGGCCACCAGAATCAAAATCTCGTCGCCCGCTTCGGAAAAACATTTAATTTACACATACATATATAATTAGAAAAATATGAAATCAAATTGACCCCATATTTTTTATAGTTTAAATGAAAGAGCGCTATACCTCAAATCTTGTATCTATCCCGAATGATAAACACAAGACTTGATGATGATGCTCGATCAAATAAACTAAAAAATATATGACATCTGTTTGGTCTGTGAAACCGTTTTATTTGCCGACAAGTTCCCCTATTTAACATGAAAAATTAAATAAGGTTTATATTAAGCTGGGTTCGGACAAGCTTCCTATAAGGGCAAGCCCCTATAGTTAATTACATCT
The DNA here is from genome assembly GCA_002079205.1 of Phalaenopsis hybrid cultivar. Lineage (NCBI taxonomy): Eukaryota > Viridiplantae > Streptophyta > Magnoliopsida > Asparagales > Orchidaceae > Phalaenopsis > Phalaenopsis hybrid cultivar. The sequence goes on along the minus strand of JXCR01092491.1, from coordinate 172,659 downwards.
TAAATGACTGAAGTCACTTAAGAGAACTCTCGATAAAAATCAGGAAATATTATCTTCAAAGAGGTCAAAAGAATATGACTTTTCAACGAGATCAAATGTAGAGGTGTGAAAGGGGAATGGTTCAAATTTGGAACATTTTGTTGTAGAATCCAAAGGAGGAAGAACTAGGGGATGTCATAGATCCAGAGGAGAACCTCGGTGACTTCCCAGTTTATCTTATTGTTTGACTTCAGTATAGAGAGAAATATTTGAATATTTCTTTCTGTCAATTTTATTAGTTAGGGCTTACATTCGTGTGAAATGATCACACAAATAGCCTGGAATGTGTAAGGATTTAGGTCGTGACAAACGACAACCTCGGAATCCTAAGATGAGTTAGGGTTTATATTATACAGCAAAACTGTACAAAGGCCTAAAGATGAGATGTGTATTTATGTTGCATAAGCAAACAACCTTGAAATCCTATAGCTTGGTTGTTTAATTCTAATGAATGATAATTGGTTTAGCTGATGCAGACGTGTTTTGCTGTTAAAGATGGTTGTGTTGCCCACAATGCTAACTCCAAACTCCTTGCCGTGACGAGTTTAAGTTTTCTAATATGTCAGGTCAGGATGTCAAATCAGATGACCCTATGGTTAAAGTTCGTTAAATGTTATGGGGCATGTTAAAGTTGATTAGAGCGACACCAGTTAGGATCATACGGTTCCCTCGTTCTAGTACCACTATTTTCTATCGGATTCACTTAGTCCAATTGAATTTACTAAACTCAACTTAATAAGTTCCATACTTTGATTTAGACCGTGGGAAGTTTCGTTAGCAAACGAAGGTTACCTCCTCCAACGGATTTCCGATCATCCGATAGAGACGTCTTAATTTAATTGCAATTATGATTTTTGTGATGTTTGTGATTACATTTTGAGTTGTCTTATTTTTAAATATTGTGGTGGTGAATTTTATCTTGGTTGATTTTAGTTTTAGTTTTGGTTTTGGTTTTGGGTTTTGCGGCTATCCTAGCGGTTTTGGTTTTCATGCAGGGTGACATGCAAGTTTGTGTTTTTATTCATACATGTAGGTGAGTATGTATAGTAACATACTGGAAAGTAAAGTGCGGAAAACTAGAAATGCAGGTAAAATAAATTACAATAAAAGCAAACTTGGATGGTCTTCCCGTCATCGTCAACTGAAACTCAAGATGCATGCAAGAGTATTTATATATTAAAAACATTTTATGTAAAGCGGGGAAATAAGGTTCTGGTGATCTACCAAATCCTAAATTATATCTTGGTGAGCCCTCATTAATTTGATTAAGAATGATTTTATTAAGCAAAACATACTAAGTTTAGTAGACCTCCAAGGTATCCAAAAGGTCAGGAGAAAGAAGCAGATCCATGTTTCCCTCTCACTGCCTGGTGAAAAGTCTCGGGTTCATTTAAACTTATTATGTTGCTTAATAATTCATCTTGTTAATACTTCCAATGCTCAATGAGCATTGACGTTTCAATTATCCCTAAGAGTAAGGTGATCATCATTTGTCATTTAATTTGAGAATTATGTGGGTGAAGACCCTTAAAGGGGCAAGTTAATGTTATTAAGACACTTAGCCAATTTTAGTTTTAAATTGGGCTTGTAGTGTTTTAAAGGTGTTCAATTTCTAATTACATTCACTTTTTTAATTCTCATTTAATTAAATTTGATTTAGCCTAGATCACTACTAAGCTCTTAAGACCTTGGTGGATATATTAGTAATTTCTTAAAGAAATTGAATTTTAAGTGATAATAATTCATTATCAAAAAATTTTAATGTCATTTGAACACCAAATAGAGGTATTAAATTAGTGAGTTATTGACATTTAAAAGCATACCCCAAAGTCTAGGATCATTCAATTTAATAGTCTTCCAAATTTTAATAATTTAGGAAATTGCAAACTTATCCTTTAATTAAGAAAAATGAGATTGTTTTCTACCAATTAATTGTTTGTATTTCAATCATCTAAACATGTTAATTAAGATCAAAGATTGCCCATTTCTCATTCTTTAATTAAGCCTAAATGTTAATTAAGACTAAATTTCCAAAATTATACCTTTGCCCCTAAGGCTCTATCACTTCATAATTCATCAAATTTAATTCAAATGACTTTGAAATTTTTATCCTACCTCACTCATGAGTCAATTAAGACATTAGAGGAGAAAATGTGATTTTTCAAATTTTAATTTAATTTATATAATTATTTATATGCAAAAATAAAGTTTTTCAAAGAATATTAAATAACTTGACGAAGGCAAAGCCTAATCACTTGAAATTTTTATTGGAGGTAGACTTAGTCTAGGGAACCACTTGGACACAATTTCATGATTTTTTAGTTTTATTTGAATTATTAAAATTATCTTAATTTATGGAGTATTAATTAATTATAAATTTTTTTAAATGTGTAAAATTAAGTTTTATATTTTACTTTAATTTATCCAAGGTCAAGAAACCAAGAAAAATAAATTTTACATTTTTTTTATTTTTCTTTGAATTATTATAATTATTTTACTGAGAAATTAAGAAAAATCCATTTTTAGCCTTTAAAATTTATTTTTGAGCTTTAAAATTCAATATCTTCACTTAGAAAATTAGAAAAAAATATTTCAATTGATTCTAATGGCTTATAAAATAATTTGGAAAATTTCCATGAATTTTATTAATTTTGTGATTTTTATTAATTTTTCATTATTTAAATATTTTAAATATGCTTAAAAAAGAATTTTTTTTTACTTTAATTACAATTTTATTTTTAGAAAATTCCTCTGATCACATAGAACTCCCAAAACCAATTTCATAGTTTTTTTAGTTATATTTTAATTATTATGATTATTTTAAGTGTTAAAAGAGGCCTTTAACTTAGAAAATCAAATTAGGTTATCAAATGAACTCCAAATGTTTTGAAACTTTTATAAGAAGTCCTCGGAACTTAATTATAGTGGAGGATTAAAATCAAGTCATTTAGATGTTTATTTTTCCCAAATTAATTTCCTTTGTGTTTTAGGGTTTTGTGAAAATTAGGTGTGTTCTTAATGACTTAGCTTATGACAAATTTTTCCTAGGGCTCTCTGGTCACAGTAAACCGACCAAAATTTTCTTAGGTTTTTCTAAAAAACATGCTAATAACTGTGATTATATATGCAATTAATAGACATAAACTTGAAAAATAATGATCTCTAACTTGGGGTCTCTTCTGACTTTTGGAAAAATCAGGGAACATCCTTCATGATAGAGGCTACAAATGACCCTAATGGCATGCCATGGTGAAATATTTAAATGCATGGAGAATCAAAAGACTTAAAACCATATTTAATTAATTAAAAATAACACATGCATTAAATAAACTTCAAACCATTTCCACATTGTTCTCCTATGTTCACTGAGCACTAAGATATTTTTCTTTTATTTTCTAATTTTTCTACACCAAGATATAGATTTTTTAAGTTGGTTGAATTAAATCAATCTAAAAAATCCCTCATTTTTCTACTTATCCTACGCGACGCCACCTCATCCTACAGCGGCTTCAAAAACTTGTGTGGCGCGCTCAGCTTGAACGCCGCCTTCCGCATCAACTCTGCACTTTATACACAGCTCTGTCATCCGACTCCATCAGGGCCATCCACTGGATACATGCACGATCAAACAACGCTCCTCCTTCGTCCCCAACTGGTGTGAACCCATGACCATTAACTCTAAAACCCTAATTTCTTGAGCTACACTCAACCAAATCACATGGGTTTGATCCTCTAGACTCGTCTAAGTGAGAGCAATACATCCATACGGTAAACATGCCATGAAATCAAGTGTACATTAATGGAGAATCAAGTGAAGCTCGGGATGAGGGGAAGAACTTATACATTGGTCTGAGAGGGGAGGCCTCAATCAGATGTGCTTAGTACATTCGTGGAGGTCTAAAGAGCCCAAGGATGAAGTCCCAAGTCGTGGTGAAATGCCTAAGTATGAAATCGATCAAAGCCGATTTCAGGTGTTGGTCTTGAGCTATCTTGGAGGCTCTGTATGATGGGACTTTTGTGGGGCTTCTTCTTCTCTCACTGTGGTGAAGGATTGGACAATTTTAATTTGATTTAGTTCAGTGTGGAGTTGTGGTGGAGAGTGTCCTATTTTCGGTAAGTATTTGAGCTCTGAAATTGAACTTTGGCAAGGGAAATTAGGGCAGGGAAGTGGTTAGGTTGCACTGAGGAGGTCTAAAAGAGGCTGTGGGAGCAATTAGGAAGGTCTCTTTGAGAAAATTTCAGCACCCAAACTTTTGTCGTGAAGAGGCCATTTTATAGCCATGGCCAGAGAGGGGAGCTCGGGGCCTGACTTTGGGTGCAAAAGCTTGCCGAGGTAGTGAGATAAGCGGTGCAATTGGCCAATAGGAGTGGGACAGCTTAGATGGGTCAATTGGGTGAGGATTTAAGTGTGGTGGCTCTCGATTTTGAGGTGCTCTGGCGACTAGTTCGGCCAGCAATGGTAGGGGAGTTGCCTAGGTGGCTCAGGAACCTCAAAGAAATCAGTCACAACAATTAATTTGGGCTGGTGATAGGTTTTGATAAAGATATCTTTGCTTAAGCAATTTAGGAAACAAATCCCTTGTTTTAGGGGATCTTTGGTCCATGGCTCATCTAGGGTGGGTTAAGTGGATCTAGCTTGGTTACTAGGACCCAAAATTTGGTTGTAGAAGTTTTTCCTTGATCAATTTGACATGGCTAGGTCAATTTTTGTGCATGGGTCCAATGTGGGTCCAAATGGCCAAAGGTTGGGCTTCGGTTAGGCTAGCCATGACTTTGAGCCCAATTAATTGATCAACATTTTGTATATGATTGTAATGAAGATTTTTTAGTGAAGGTTTGAAATAATTTTGAGTTCAATTGGGGGTTCAATTTGAAGGATTTTGGGATTTTAGTTAATTTGGGCATGTTGGGCTAGACTTGGGTCAAGGTTGGGCTAAGTTTGGGCTAAGTCCAAATTGATTGTTTAAAATTGTCTATAGGAATATCATGAAGAGTTTTTAACATAAATTGGGTGTCAATTTTATGGTTAAGGTAATCAATTTGGTGGAATTTTGGGACATAGCCAATTTAGAGCCAATTTGGGGATTTTTGGACTTGGGTTAAAATTGAATGCAATTGAGGATTCACTAAGGCCAATTAAAAGTCAAATTTGATGTGTAGGAGTGTTATGGAGAGTTTAGGATTCAAATTGGGGCAAAATAAGTAGGCTATAAGGTTCAATTAGGTGAGATTAGGTCATAGGGTCAAAATTGGGGGTTTTGATTTGGATCAAAATTAAGCTCAAAGAATGGGACAATTAGACTTGTATTTGGTTTAAATTGATCATATGAAAGGTGAATTTTAGTTTAGAGTCAAAATTGAGGGAAATTTGGGCCAAATTGATGAACATTTGAGGTGAATTTGGGAAAGTTGGGCCTTTAAAGGCAATTTGGGGGTTTTTGGTCAAAATGGTCAAATTGGGTTCAATTGGAGGGTCCAAATTGATTTTAGAAACATTTTAAGTGATTTTGGAAAAGTTTGGGGTGCCAAGGATATTTTTTTTAATTTTGACAATTTTGGGGGTATTTTGGTAAATTTGGCATTTTTGGGTGGTTTTGGGTAATTTGGGTATCTTCAAATAGTTTGAAATGATTTTTGAACAAATTTGGATATTTGGGTGAATTTGGGAATTTTATGAAATTTGGCCAAATTTAGGGCTCCAAGGGTACCTCGGTAATTTGGGGGATTTTGGGGCAAAAAGGCCAAGTTGGATATTTTTGGTAGAATTGGGGTTCCAACCACCCTATATGAGGTATGGACCAATGGAAACCCCATTTAGGTTCTCTATGTACTAGTCCTAGCTAAACCCTAGCCTAGGGTTAGTGGGTTTAGGGGACCATCTACATGAGTTTCTCAAAAGATCAAGGGATCAAAATCAATAATTTTGGGTTTAGAGTTGTGAGTGATTGTGGGTGAGAGTGAGTGTAAGTGAGCGAACAAGCTCCACACCAACACCTAGAGTCAACCCTTAGGGCAAACAGTCTTATGGGAACTCTCCTTGAGCTCTCCCATAATGACCCCACCCACTAAGTGCTAGAGGTTAGGACCAATATGTGAAACTTCAAGTTGAACAAAGTGGAGTGTAGAATTTCTAATAGTGAGGGTTCCTTTTCTAGTTTTCTAGGAATGGTTAACAAGAAAGTCCTTTGGCTAGACCTTAGGCAACTAAAGAGGGAAAATTAAACCTCAACAAAAAATGAGGTCAACAATGACTGAGACTTGTACTCCTTTAGTGGGATTTTGGAGAGACGATTAAGTGATACCTGCATAACAGTCATAGAAGCTAGCCTTCCATTCAAGTGACTTCGTTATAGTGGCAGGCTTGAACGATTACCTGTCATCTAATGAGACATTCGTGCTGATGGCACCTCGATCACCCTAGTGACTCAAGGAATTTCAAGTTTGTTATATCCAGTCGGGAATCTGATTTTCTAATCTTTTTTTTAATGGGCCCTCTTGATATTAAGGCATTTCCACTTAGATCATTAGATCACCTTGAGATTCATGTCTACATAATTTTTGTGTACATATTTAGTTCTTCGATTCACTTACTTCTTAAAAGTTGTGTTGTAATAAGAATAAGAGATTTTAATGCACATTAATAATAATCATCTATGAATATTTGATGATTCAATAATTGAACTTTCTAGATTTATGTGTCCTCTCATTCTTATAAATATAGCTTGAAAAGCTTGGTTTCCTTATCTTCTCAATTGATTGATCTTTTTGACCCTTCTAAGTTTAGTCTGCTCTCATGCTCGAATCAGCCACAAAATCTAACCTTATCTGCAAGGATGCAACAATCAAGCTCTCAAAGTGAAGAGGTGGGAGGATCCGCTGGAGGGTGAGAAGAGGAAGAAGCTGGCACCGTGAGGCAGCCTGAGCTGTCGGGTGCTCATCAGCGTTCCTCCATTGCCATGTTACAGAATAAGGGTGATGTGGATGATGTGTCGTGTACTAAAACTTCAGTCTTGCTTAGTTTCTTTTCTTTCCTTTATGAGTGTTTCTTTATTCTTTTTTTATGCAGCTTATTTGACCATTGTGATATTGACTGTTGACTCACTCTCGGCAAAAGTTGTCACTACCATTCTTTGTAATTATTATTTTTAATAAAATAAATTTATTTGTCTCTAGCTGTGTGTTCAATGTGACTGACATGATTTGGAGGGTGTCAAATGATGTTCCTACCCTTGTGGTTGTTTAACTTTCCCATATACCTTATAAATAGATATGAAAGTTTTAAAAGTTTCTCATATGACCTTTCCTTCTTTTCTTTTCTTCTTCTCTTTGTATTTGAAGTGTTTGTATGATGGCGCCAAAGTTCTTCCAAGAGCTCTTCAGCCCAATCCCTTCCACCTAGGTGTCTGTCTTGTCAGTGGGTCAGGTAGCGCTCGTCAAAGGCGCCTATGTTTTTGACCTATCCATGGAACTTTGGGTGGTCTCCAATGATGTACGTGTGAGGTAAATTTTTGGCAATGATCTAGTAATTTATGAAGACTAGATCAAGTGTGGTCTTCATATACCATTCTATTAAGAGCTCTGGGTAATCTTCAGCTGGTACGAAGTGATTCCCATCCTCTCATGCTAAATTTCATTGCAACCATTATGTATTTTGTGAAATTCTGTCATCGGCTCGAGATCCCCTGGTCAAAGAAACACCTTTCCTTTTTTTTCCCGTTCAAGATTGACTGAGAAGAAAATATTGTATTCTTGGTTGGATCTCGGCTTTCCCTACGTGGACTTGAGAACAAGATTAATGATTGGAAGATGAAATTCTTGGCCAGTTCAACTTAATGAGATAGGGGGACTCACATTCTCCTGATGCACACCAATGTGAAGAAATTAAAGACTCTGTCATGTAGCCTTAGGGTCTATAAAGAGATGGTAGATGGGTGGAAATTATCCACTCATAGGTACTTTGAGAACGAGGTGTTGAATAGGATGATGTCACCAAAGAAGTTTGGTTGTATGATGCTCGTGAGGCTGAGAGGGAGGAGGAGGCTATCATTAGAGCCATGGAAAATCAACCTAGGGAAAGGGCAGCCCACCCCAAAGTTACGGCCACTTATGTTGCTGCCTTGAAAAAGCCTAGAATTTTTTAGTCTAAAATCATTCCGGTCAAGAAATAAACTGAAGGTACGAAATTTATTCATTTTTAACATCTGAAAGAACTCTCATTATCCAACACATTGCCACTGAAGAGTTAACTCCTACGGAGCAAAAACTAAATCCTTCTCTAACAAGTTTTAGAATTTTGTTGTCCCTCGCAGAGAGGGGAAAGCCTCCAGGAAAGACAGAGGAATTGCTCTATCCTCCTCATTGAATGAAGCAAAAGAAGCCCCCACCTCAGTGGGTTCCTTGCCAAGATGAGAAGATCAATATTTGGGCAAGCTCCGTTGGCTGATTCACCATGGTCGACACAAAAACAGACTCATAATCATTTAAGAAAACACTAACGAGCAAAGGAAGCTAAGGCTAGGAAGATCATAACAAAGAAGAACATTGTCACTTGTGATCAAAGAAAAGTCGCAATACTTCTTAAATGTGATGCATTCAGTATCAACAATAAAATAACTTCTTCAAAATTAAAAAAATATATATATACATGATTTTATTTTCTATTTCAACTCTGAAATTACTTTGTAAAAAATAGGATATACATATTTCATATATGAATGATCTATCCTCTATAGCTTGTGTATACTCTTATCAGAAAATGAACATTATTAAAATAGAGCATCATTATAAAATCAATATTTTCATAGCTAGTTTAGATTTACATTGCAATTAGATGAATAACATATTTAAATAAGAAATTGTAGAATTATCAATTATTTGTTCTACATCATATCCTTAAGATATGCACCGGCCATTTAAAATTGATGATATTTATCAACTTATAAACTAATTTTAGAGTTTATGATTTATGTCACATATTGGCTAAAAAAATAAAAATCAACTATATATCATAATATGGACCATTTGATTAGAGTGATTTTGTCACTACCAGTTTCCACATCAACAAGGTGGACATGGCATACCGGCCATAAAGGTAGTTAGGATAACATTACAAAATAAAATAAAACAATATTTACTTGTAAGTTTATTGATAGCATATATAATATGTTTCAATGTAAGATATGCATTTGGAAATATTAGATTAAAAGAGAGAGATATATATATTATTTTAGAATTTATTCAATGATATTATTTATTTCATTTTATTCACTTTTTATTTAATTTTAAAAAATAAAAACTAATTTTATAATTTAATTTAGTCAATATTTTATTTCGCTTCCTGCTCTTTTTAAATTTTAATATCAAACATAATGAAAAAGTATTACATTTACATCAGGACTACAGTGCATCCAGAGTATAATGGTTGGCCCCATAAATTTTAACACTTATCAATTCCAACGGTAAGCCTACTTAACATGTGAGGCCCCACCATTGAAGTATTGATGCAACCATTGGACTCTTGATGAAAAATATGTCTAGAATTCTGATCTAATGTTTTCTCCAAACATTATCTCACAGCCATATGGATGACGCTATGGCTTCGTTTGAGCTTTTCAAATTAGCTTAATTGCAAGACGCAATAATTTCTCCTTTTTAGGGTCTCTTTGAGCCAAAATTTAGTTGTGCAGACTTCTGACGTAGCTCTAGGTGCGGTGCAGGGTATTCCTGAGTTATTTTCAGGTTATTTCTCGGTTATTTTCAATTTTCAATAATCCCAAAATAACCTAGAAATAAGTCGCGGTCTTTATTTTTGGGTTATTTCTGGGTTATTTCGGGATTATTGAAAATAACCGAGAAATAACCTGAAAATAACTCAGGAATAACATGTGCCGCACGTAGAGGTACGTCAGGTGTCCGGACAGAAAATGCATGCCTCTTTGAGACAGTTTATTTGGTGCGGTGGCATTTTGAAAACGCACCCGGTCTGTTTGGGAGAACTGCATTTTGGTATCTTATGCGTTTTCAAAATTCTGAAAATAGAGTTTTCACCGCACATATTTATGTGTGATGACAACTTTCTAGCTGCGATTTAACTTTTCCAAAAAATAAAAATTTCTAATAGTCAGCGCACCTAATTTATCAGCAACTTATTTTCAATCAACTTATCAGCAGATTATTCAATAAGCTACAGCTACCCCAAACAGACCCTTAATCTAATTAGCTTCCTTGCAACTAAAGATCCATTACTTGCATTGGATTCTAATTTTTGTTCTTTCTAAACAAAAAACAGTTTCTATTTGGGGCAGCTTATAAGTGCGGGCGACATTTTGAAAACGCCGTCGTACCGTTTGGTTCGCGCGTTTCGTCAAATTATCTGAAACTGCGTTTGAGTTTTTACACTAAACGCAGGCCGCGGGTCGACCTCTGCGACCGGCCCGCAGGCCGTGTTTAAGGATAAACAGTTTATTCTGAAACGCACAAGCTGCTCCAAACGAACCTTAATTCTCTTGAAAAATTAAGAGGAATAAAAAACAGTCACAGAGAAAAAGAGAAAAGAGTAGCTAAGAGCAAGACTGCGATTTCATGAAGCAGAAGAAGAGAGTAGCAACAGTGAAAAATCTCCGGTGAGAGAATCGCCGTTCGCCGGCCGCCGGCCTATCCAATCCCTAATAACATTACATTCAAAAATAATTTTCTTAACAGACAAATTCCCATTCCACCTGACATCAGCCATGAATACAATCGAGACCTAATTCTCTCGAGATCCACAACCACTTCACAGCCGCCGCCGATGCAGCCCCAATCGTCCTCCATCCCACAATCTAACAATGTTTCCATTAATCACCCTCCAATCCTGAAAACTATACCCCCGATGATCCCCCCTCCATTCCCAATCCAATATATCCGAAAACCCCCCACCATTCCCAGTCCAATAACTTCTCCGCTCATACTTTTCGCCCTCATCGCCGCCATCAATCTCCTCCGCTAGAAAATAAGCCGTGAAATTCCCCTTCGTCAAAGATCCACTCTCCTCGTGTACGCCCCAATCCGACACAGCAATGGGTGGTTCGATCGGGGCAAATCTCTGCATCGGCGGCGGAATCTCCGGAGAAACCACGGAGGAAGGCGATTTAGGGTCAGGAGAAGGAGAAGGTACTGATTGGGATGCTGAGCCAAGTGAACGGAAGCGCCACAAACCGATCCCAGCAGCAAAGAGGGCTAGACATGTCCAGATGTAGCCGGCTAAGATGGAGGAGTATCGTAGCACAAGAGCTTCGAGCGGGGATTCGAGGTAAAGCTCCATTTCAGAAGACAGGGAAGAACGAAGAGGACAGAGCAGGGTGCATTTTAATGGGAGGGATGAGCGATCGAGACCGTCCGATTCGGAAAGGATATGCGAATCGGGAGCCGCATATGACCTTCGCTTTGGATATTAGAAAAGTGTGCGGAAGTAAATTTTCCTTATCAAATAGTGTTTTATGTTCGGACTCTAATAATATGATGTATATTATATTTGATTTACCTTAAAAATTATTAAAGTGGAACTAATGACTCCACAATAACTCCGAAATAATCCAAAAATAATCTCCGTAATTCTATGTCAATAACCTCAAAATAACAGTGTGGAAGTTATTTCATAATTATTTTTGAGTTATTTAAGAGAAACTTATACATTACACTTCAATAACTTTGAAATAACACCTGCAGTGTTATTTCTGGGTTATTAAAATGAAATGTTATTTTGGGGTTATTTCGGAGTTTTTGAAGTGAAATATATGAGTCTCTCTTTAATAATCACGAAATAACCCTGAAATAATCTCTATGGTAGCACACTTGGCGACATATTATTGGAGTCCGCACGTAGAGCTATGTCCGGAGTTCGAAAAAAAAATTTTTTATGCAGAGGGTTGTCAAGTTGATTTGTTATTATTCGTTAAACCTCAACTCGATAAGGGCTTACGTTCTAATCAACTCGTTTGTAAAGATTTGTCAGTTTTTGTTTCACTCACTTTGACTCGAAATAATTAAAGAGACATTTACATTCATAGCAGCCGTATTACATATCTCACACCTAAACTACAATATTTACATTTCAAGCACCCAACATCATGTCGCTCGACGGCGGGATCGCGACCTACAAAGACCTCGAAAACTCTCAGTGTTCCCCTCCTTCGATTTGGCGACAGGATCACGACGTACAAAAATCTCTGAAACTAACATCATCCTCTTCCTTCAGTTTGGCAAACTTGCATTTATCTCATAAAAATTTTTAGATCTCGTATTTTTCATATTCTGTCTCCCATAGTTCCTTCATTCAATGGAAATCGGTTTTCGTTGCACTTCTCTTTATTTTTTTTTTCTTAAGAGATTGGCCACATGCTAATAAACGAGTCCCGACTAATCTCATGTGCCTAAGAAATTTATTCTGTAAATAGGCAGGACTAAATTCGTAACCCCAAGTGTTTTACAAACTTTGATAACCAAAAAGTCACTCAGCTTTAATTGTACATTAAAAATAGCTTCTCTCCTCCCTACGCTGCCATGCATATATATATATATATAACTGATGAGCAGTCAAAAGTAATTATAATCAATTAAAATTATTAATAGAATAAAAATATATTAAACTATATTTAAATGATATTTAAATATAAATAATAAGATTTAAATTTCACCCTAATCCTTAACATCCTACAGCTGCGTGACTAGAATTTTCAAAATAATTTTTTTCTTCGCAAAACACAAACACATTTTTCTTTTTCGAAATATAAATGAGCCGAACTCGAACATTAATTTTTGTTTTTTTATTGAGAGGAACACGAGCTGATCTTGAACTCGCTCGTGTTGAGCTCATTTACTTACATGTGCGGACTATAATATTCAGATAAAATTGAGGTGTTATTATTCAAATATTACTAATATCAGTTCAATATTATGTCCATATTGACCACCAAAGGTAGTATTTTATTTCCAACTTAACGTGTGTGACTGCTGTTGTGTCGCGAAGAAGTGACGGTGGAAAAGCCAACNTTAAATTTCACCCTAATCCTTAACATCCTACAGCTGCGTGACTAGAATTTTCAAAATAATTTTTTTCTTCGCGAAACACAAACACATTTTTCTTTTTCGAAATATAAATGAGCCAAACTCAAACATTAATATTTTTTTTTATTGAGAAGAACACGAGCTGATCTTGAACTCGCTCGTGTTGAGCTCATTTACTACATGTGCGGACTATAATATTCAGATAAGATTGAGGTGATATTATTCAAATATTACTAATATCAGTTCAATATTATGTCCATATTCACCTCTAAAGGTAGTATTCGTGTGTGACTGCTGTGGTGTCGCGAAGAAGTGACGGTGGAAAAGCCAATNATATATATATATTATAATTGATGAGCAACCAAAAGTAATTATAATCAATTAAAATTATTAATGAAAAAGTAGAATAAAAATATATTAAATTATATTTAAATGACATTTAAATATAAATAATAAGATTTAAATTTCATCCCAATCCTTAACATCCTACAGCCACGTGATTAGAATTTTCAAAACAATCTTTTGTTCGCGAAACACGAACACATTTTTCTTTTTCGAAACATAAATGAGCCAAACTCAATCATTAATATCTTTTTTATCGAGAGGAACACGTGCTGACCCTGAACTCGCTCGTGTTGAGCTCATTTACTTACATGTGCGGACTATAATATTCAGATAAGATTGAGGTGATATTACACCTCAATATTATTCGAATATTACTAATATCAGTTCAATATTATGTCCATATTCACCTCTAAAGGTAGTATTTTATTTCCAACTTAACGTGTGTGACTGCTGTGGTGTCGCCAAGAAGTGACGGTGGAAAAGCCAACGTGGGGTCAGCCACGTCAGGTTGTGTTGTCATCTGTGGATAGGTTAGCTCTACGTGGTACGAGGAATGAGGATCACACAAATGGGATTTAACGAATATTTCTTGTAGAAACCCCATCTTGTTTGTATTCCAATCCTTTGCTATTCATGCAATGTCATTAATGCAAGAGTGGGTTTTTGATAAGTGAGGGATTTATGTACATATCATGAGAAATTGGGGTATTTATTTATCTAACTTTTATTATTTATATGACTATCATTAACTAAAATCTTCTCCATTTTTTAAAAAAAATATATCACAATATGACTGAGCTTTTCGTCTCTTGCGAAAATAAGTGTAGGGATGGTGATAGAAGATGATCTCGACGGTGAGATGTCGTGGACAGAGGAAGAACTAAATGAGAAGTTGTTGCATACTGCTTTTTGTTGAGATGCATTATCTTCGTTATGGAGGAAGATATTTCTCTGACAGGAAGTTCTCTTTTTATGACTCTTAGCGGCTTTGGAGTTAAAGTTTTGCATCACTCTTGATCATTTGCCCTTCTTCATAATGGAGAAACATTCGTGCGAAAGAAAAGACTCTCTCCTCTAAATTTCTCAATAGTTTTTCGTTTAGAGAAGAGGGAAAAAAAGAGTTGAAAATTAAGTTTGATTTTAGCACATATGAAATTGGGATTTAATTGAGTCCATAATCTTAGTCTTTGGAAAATTCTACATACTTATTTAATGAAGAAAATTTTAGATGAATCTAGAGATATATTTTAAAAGTGTTATTTAGAAAATTCTGGAGTTTTGCACCAAGAAGAAAAATATTAAATTAAAAGTGAGTCGTTCAAGTTGTTTTCCTTTTTTCTTAACATTCATCCTCCTATAAAAGTCTTCTATTTTTAATAAATTGGTATCAGAGTCATAAGATTCTTCTTAAAGAGATGACGAGCAACGGTATGTTCGTGATTCAATTCCTAGAGCCCAACAATAACAGCTATGATAATTGGAGTACCAGATGAAAGCTCTTCTTGGAGTGCAACTTGTATGGAAGATGTAGAGAAAAGCTACAATGAGCTAGAAAATTAGTCAAGCTATCTCAAAGTCAAAAGGATAGTCTAAGAGATTGGACAAAGAAAGAAAAGAAGTCTCTTTATCTAATCTATCAAGAATTAGTTGATGGCACTGTTGAGATGATTTCTGATGCAAAGTCTACTAAAGAGGCCTGAGAGAAGTTTCAAATCTCTTATAAAAGAGCTAAGCAAGTCAAGAAAGTGTGTCTCCAAACGAAAAGAGTTGAGTTCAAAATCTTGCATATGAAAGAAGATGAAATCGTCTCCGATTACTTTACTAATGTCTTAGTAGTTTCTAATGAACTAAATAGAAGTGGAAAGAAACTAGAATATGCCAGGATTATGGAGAAGATTCTTCGTTTTTCAGATCCAAAGTTCAATAATATTGTCTCTATCAATGAAGAAACCAAAAACTTGGAGACTATGACAACTGAGCATCTCCTTGGTTCCTTATAGACATATGAAGAAAAGAAGAAGAAGCAAGGGATCATGGAACAACTCCTTAAGATGCAACTTAATTCAACTAAAGCAGAGAACCTCAAGTACGATAGAAGTCAAAAAGGAAGAGAACATGGTAGAGAACATGGTCATGGTCGTGAACATGAACGAATTTTGAGTTCCAAAAATGACAACAACAATAAAATAAATTTTGGGTGAGGAGGAAGGTCAACTAGAGGGAGTGGAAGAGAAAAATCAAGAACTAAGTACGACAAGTCTAAAGTGATTCTTTACATTGCAAAAATTTTAGTCACTATGTTGCATATTGTAGAACTCTAATTAATATTAAAGTTAAAGAGAAGACTAATTACGTAGAAGAGAGAAATTAGCAAGTTGACACTTTCTTATTCACATATAAGGAAGACATGGTATCTAGACTCCAGTACAAGCAACCATATATGTGGAAAAAAAAAATAAGTTTGTGGAGCTTGACGAGTCGATAAGGGGAAATGAGTCATTTGGAGATGAGTTCAAGAAGCGGTAAAAGGCAAAGATAATATTCTTATCCGATTGAAAAATGGAAAGCACCAATTTATTTTCAACGCTTATTATGTGTGAAATAGAAGAGTAATATCCAAAGTCCAGTCCAACACTTAGAGAAAGGTTATGTTATTCATATAAAATACAATAATTTTTCTATAAGAGACTATATATTAACCTATTTATGAGGATACAAATGTCAAGAAATATAATGTTTTTTTCTCAATATTCAAAATGATATTAAAAAGTGTCTTGAAGCCTGTTACAAACATTCATCATGAATCTGACCTCTTCGATTTGGACATCTTAATTTTGGAGGACTAGGGACTTTATCAAAGAAGAAAATGGTGAGTAGCTTACCTTGCATCAATCACCCTGACCAGATATGTGAAGGTTGCTCGCTCGGGAAGCAATTTAAGAAAAGTATTTCAAAGGGATCAAATTCAACAGCACAAAGGCTACTTAAGCTCATACATTCAGATGTGTGTGGTACAATCAAGCCAAGCTAGTCTCTGAGCTCATACATTCAGATGTGTGTGGTCCAATCAAGCTAAGCTCTCTTGGTAGAAGTAATTATTTTCTTCTCGACATAGATAATTTTTCAGCAAGAAACTTTTGTATATTTTTTAAGCAAAAATCATGGGTCTTCAGAGTATTCAATAATTTCAAATCCTTGATGGAGAAAAAAAGAGGTCTCAAGATTAAAGCAATGAAATCCAATCAAGGAGGTGAATTTATTTCAAAAGAATTTCAAGAATTAAGCCAATAGAATACGTTGATCGTTGACTATCCCAAGATCACCTAAACAAAATGGTGTGACTGAAAGAATGAATTGAATCATCCTCAATATGGCTTGAAGCATGCTTAAGAGTAAGAGGCTATTTAAGGAGTTTTAGGTCGAAGGTGTTGCATATGTTGTTTACTTGTTCAACTGATCTCCAACAAGACGTATGGGAAATGACACCACGAGAAGAATAAAGTGGAAGGATGCCCAATATCTCTTATTTAACAAAGTTTTGAAGCATAGCCCATGTGCACGTACCCAACGACATGCGACCTATTTTTTTTTTCTTTCATGTGTCATGTTTATTTTTCCTTGTGGAGGGTGTTAACTTTTTTCTTTATAATATTTATGGTTTATCTGGGGCTCTCTCACTTTTATCTTTAAGCTCTTTAGAATAAAATTGGTTTTCTATAAAATTATAATAATAAAATACTTATATTACTAAAATTTAGGATTAAAATTGATCATATTAAAATGATTATTTCTTTTTCTGCTTTTACTTTTCTTGCATGAATTTTGACCAGATTTAAAATGATTTTGCATTGCATGAACTTATCCTAAGCTATATAATTTGGCCTCCATATTAAGGACCTCTCTAAATAATAGCTACATCATATTCACATGTTCTAGAAAGAGTAGTCGTAATCTTCCAAACTACTTGGCCAAGCATATGTTTATACGATTAAGAGGTTGTCTAAAATTACGAAGGTGTTAGAGACTCTCTTGATTTAAACAGGGGTATAATTATTTTGTGACGTAGCTTGATAGTTTGATCATTCTTTCTCCTTCATTTTAGAGCCTCTTAATCATTTATTTAGCAAGTGTAAGTCTCATTTCTATCCATTCTATCCAAGTATGATAATAAGAAATTACATGTTTTTCTTCTCTAAACTTTAGGGCTACTAGAATTTCTTGGATGATGCAACACATAGGTTGTTGACAAGGGATCGCCATTTGGTTGGGTTGAATACCTCCACGATCAAGAAGATTTAGGTTCTCAATAGCTTAGCTAACAGATATATAAAATCCTAACCAAGCTATCTCTATGTACCTTACCTAACAATTGATATAGCCCTTTTAGTCTCATTCTGCTTCTTTAATATTTTTTTTTGATATCATCTCATGGGCTCTTTTGTCGATAAGTCTCCGCCCATTTGAGATACGACAATTCACCCTATACACTGTGGACCGATTTGGCTTTAAAGCATTGAGATCACCCTATTGAAATGATGATATTCATTTGATATCAAAATATAAGCAAGACTTATTTAATTGAGATTTATTTAGGTCTTCCCCAAGATATAATCAACCAAAGGAACACATTCCTTTTGGTATTTCTCGTGACCCTAGATTAAAATATAATTTTTTATTCTCTAGTTATATATGTTGAGGATTTATATAGGTCTTCATTGTGACAAAATTTCAAGTTGACTTGACCTAATTTCTTTTTGGCCATACACTCTTGATTTATTTTACGAAGATTGCCCTATAAAAATTCTCAACAATGTTTTTTGCTTTGTTTGTCTAAGTTCATTTTCTTTTTCTCCCTTTTTAAATCCTCTTCTTCTTCAAATCATTTCAATGATTCAAGAAAGAAGTTTTTTTTTGGAAAAGATAATAAAAAAAAATTACACAAGTTTGAAACTCCAAGTCAAAAAGGACCAAAACAGGGGTCCACAATGATTGAATCTAGTTTTAATTACTTTGAAATTTGTTACTGAGTAAGATAGATATCTTTATGAATGGTGATAATCTTTGGTCTATGATATAATAATAGTGTGTATAAATATGGTTGTGTTTCAATAATGACAAGGTCCACTTTGAGTTTTTTAAGAACTTGAGTGAATATTTGCACACCAATGTATTTGGTTAAGGAACAGTGAGAAGAAGATGTCATTAATGTTCTAGTTAGATCCTATCAAGTACTTCCACAACTTGTCTTCAACTTCCCAAAAAGTTATGTAGGTTGTGGTTGCCCAAATAATTGCTTATTAACCAAAGAGGAGGAGATACTAGTCATCATAAAGGGAGATACAATAGCATTTAAAGTAGTTCTCTCATTGAGGCATCAAAAATGACTTGAGTGAACTTGTTATTTCTGAGGATTCTATAAAGCAGTGAAGGTAGAGAGTGTTGAGGAGAAGGTACTAGTCAATATACCATGATAAAAGAGCATAGAAAGATGTCATCCTTTGTGTAACAACTACACCACCATTACCGCTTTTATAAGAACTTAAGAACTACTAGCTATGAAATTACACATAGTCAAATTATCTATTGTTGATAAAATCTTAAGGGACAACTAAAAATTATTATTGAAATTTAAAATTTTCTTATTGATGTGATGAATAGAAGCTTATAATGGTTAGAGTATCAAGGATTTTGTTAAGTTAAATTTAGGAAGTATATTTAATATATAATTGACTTAATACATATTAATAATTCAGTTAATTAATTTGAGTTTTCTATGTATCTTTATTTTAATTTATTCTTTCATTTAAAATATTAAATAAATAAATAATATAATTTTTAATTTACATTTCTCTTCTTAATTAATTAAATATATTTCAAAAAGGTGTGGAGTAATGGTTATTAGTTTAGGTTTTCCTGTGGGGTGACGAAGAACTGCTTGAGGGTTTAAGTTAATAAAGAAGGTGAGTTGTTTGATGAGGTTATAGGATGGTGACTAAGAATTTGGGTTTTATGTGGAATTTGGTGGCTAATGTTAGGGTTAAGTTGATTATATGAGGAAAATGAATAAGGGAATTTGATAACTTGTTCCTATTTGAGTTTTTTTTTGTGAAGTTAGGGAAGCACGATAATAAAGAAAAATATAATTATGAATTTAAGAATCTTACAAAGCCTCAATGAGTGGAAGCCACCAAGTGATCACTTGAGATGGAAGACAATAAATTTTTGATAATTTTGTCAAGGATTTAATAAAAGATTTACAAACTTGTAAATGCATACAAGAGCGCAAACACTAAAAATTCTTATTCCAACAAAAGGAGGGTCATCTAAAGCTAATAAGAAAGCTTTACAAGTACTCATTAATATAATAATTTCTTATATTGATTGATGAGGAAGAACTATATTAATTATGATTAAGTGTTGCACCAACATTTTTGCATGCGTTGAAATTAACAAATGAGTGTACCATAAATGAATCCAATTTTATTTGCTTTGAATTTTTTAGAAAGTAAGAAAAATATCTTTATGAATGATGCAATTATTTGATCTATAATATAATTACTAGTGTTTATAAATGTGGTTGTGATTCATGAATTATTAGATCCACTCTGAGCTCTTTAAGAGCTAGCGTAAAATGCTACACACCAATGTAATCATTTGAGGAAGGGCAAAAAGAAGATGCCAATCATGTTCTTTTTAGAGACTATCTAGTACTTTCACAACTTATCTTCAACTTCCCGAGAATTTATGTAAGTTGTGGTTGTCCAAATAATTATTTTGTTAATTTAAAGGAAGAAGGTAATGGAAGCCATAAAGAAAGCTACAATAGCATTAAAAATAGTGTTCTTCGTAAGGCATCATGATTGACTTGAGTGAACTCACAATTCTTGAGAATTTTAAGGAGTGAAGGTGGAGAGTGCAAGGAGAAGGGACAAACTAATAAACCATGACAAAAGAGCATAAAGATATATCATTGTTTATTTTGTAACTACACCACCATTATCACTTTAGTAAGAACTTGAGAACTACTACTTATGAAATTAAACATAGTCAAATTAGCTATTGTTGATAAACTCTTTCAGAAGGGCTAAAAATTATTATTAGCTATCACGTCATGAACAATGAAGGGTCACTCTGTTAATGGCCTAGTTTCATCATTGAGACAATCAAGAATGCATATGCAAATGCAAGATAATCTGCTATAGTGTGATCGTCCTATTGGGGTAGGAGTGATTGAAGGATAGAAAACATTCGTTGCAAGTATATGAGGGAATTTACTAATGAAGAATGCTCCAACTATGTGGAGTGGTGCATAAAAATGCAACACAAGTGGAGGTGAGTGTGCTAATGAGGAAATGACTCAAAGAATGAGTGTGACAAGGAGGCAGTAACTTAGAGAATGAGTGCACCTATGAGGCAGTGACTTGGAGAATGAGTGTGCTGAGGAGACAATGACTCAGTGAACGACTGTGCCAAAGCGATAGTTACTCATGGGTGAGTGTGATGAGGAGGCAGTGACTCGGAGGTGCAAACCACAATCATATGCAATGCAGACATGCGACATGCAAATATGAGCAAACATATAAGAGTCACGAGTGCAAATGCAATTATACTATATGTTGGTGCACCATGAAAAGGATGTCTCGAGGTTGGAACACAATGTTATGTTAAAGAGGGGCATAAACGCCCACCACGTGCATATAGATAGGCATATGTTGACGGATGCACAACAAAGTGCGTGGTGCAAAAGTGTTCGTGTAAGGAGTATGAGGTAGTCATGCAATAATGCTACATTTAGATGAAGTCTGTCGATTTGATCAGACCGGTGGAGGTCAATTGATCAAGTCAAATAAAGTGATCTTTCAAACATGCATGAATGACAAATCGATAAAATAAGATCGATCGAATTAACCAAATCGTCGGTGGCCAATCGGTCGAGCTGACAAAAGTGATCAATCAAACTGGCGTGAACGATTGTTCGATAAAGCAGGGTCGATCTAACTGATCAAACCGGTGGTGGTCGACCAGTCGAGCTAATGAAAGTGGTCTATTAGACTAGCATGGGCGGTCGATCAATGAAAAAGGGTCGTTCAAACCAATCAGATCGATGGTGGTCAATCGGTCATGTTGACGAAAGTGGTCGATCGGACCGACATGGGCTGCTGATCGACGACGTATGCAAAAATATGATATTTTGATGCAATTTTAAAATTCATATCAAGAAAACAAAAATGAATGTGAATACAAGCATGAAATAGGTATTTAGTCGTGTTTGATGACGAAACGGGGTTCATCCTAAAAATCTCATGGGAAACCTGGGGAAAGTTAACGATGCATCGGAGGTGGCCAATGAAGGTGAAGGAGTTTAGCAAAACTCTGGAAACTCACTGGACCTCACCAGAATCTCCGCCTAGAGGGGAGCTTCTTCATCCTTTTGGTGAAGGAGTTGAGCAAACCTCATTGATTCTTTACTGGAACTTCACCAGAGCAACATCAGAGTGAGGAAAAACGAAGAGAGTGCATCCTCAACCTTCGCGGTGGTGCGACAATTTGTAAACTCTTGATATTTTCTTTTTAGGGCGGCTAGGTTTGGATGTAAGAGGAGCTAGGTTAGGTTTTTTTCCGCCTAAAGGAAACCCCAAAGGATTAGGAGCTTTTGCAATCCCCTATGAATCCAAAGAGTAAAATTATTGTTTTCTTTTCTAAAACAAAAAGATATGAAAGATTGGGTTGTACTAATCCCACCATTTTTATCGGTGGTTTCATCTGAATAGACATTTGAAACCTATCGACCAAGAAGATGAGGAAATTCCTTTGGTCTTCGCCTTCTCGGCCATGGTGTATCCTCTTCGCGAGGGATTCCCCACCTTGTGTCATGTAAATAGAGGTGGTTGTCTTATTTCTTCATGAAATAAAGCATTGGTGTATCTAGGGTGACAAACTAGATTCCAAACCAATTTGATCTAGAATTTCATACCTTTAATCTAAGATTAAGCCAATTAGAGGGATATTAGGAGAAGGAAACTCTTGGGTGACATGCTAGAAGTTTCATCATGGTACTCTAGTTATTTTAAGGAATCGACCCTAGGTTAACTGAGCTGCGTTATACACTCGGAAGAGGGTAACTTACATTTTTGCTCCTATTGTGCTAGCCACATGAGATTCTAAGCATCTCATTCCTACACATTATCTAGGTCACCACAAGAGAAATGTAGCTTTTACTCCTCAAAATCCACCAAACTAGTTTATATAGTTAGGTTTAGTTTTAGATTTAGGTTTGTATTTAGGAGTAATTGTTAGAAAAATACCCTTAATCGACATTCCAAACTAAGACTGATAATAGTAGACTAGAACCTAGTCTAAGGGATTATTTACCTCGCTTCCTTGTGGGATCGATAATCGGGACTCTATTAGAGCCCTATATTACTTAAACAATGTGTATACTTGTGTTTAAATTTTAGTGTGTAAACTATAAATCAAATTCTAAACTTTATAACATATCCATTTTGCACACTAGTAGCCTAAACAAACTAGATCAAGTTTTTAGCCAAGAAACTAAATAACTGCGTAACTGCGAATAGGGTCACCTACTTTCCAAGCTCTCAGTTTGGAGAGTTTGGGGGTTGTTCCTCATGCATATGCATCTAGTACTAGTGTCGGGGCACCAGGGCTTAGAGACTAGGTGCCCGCGGCTGGCTACAAGGCTTCGGTCTGGCCTAAAAACCTCGATTTTCACTAAAAACATGAGATGAAAAATTTTATTGATCTGTAGACTATGGAGATCACATATGACTAAAATATGGTCCCATAACTATAAAAATAGAAATTTTTAACAAAGAACTTCGTGTCAACGGGCTCCTCAAATTACCGCGCGGGTACGACGTTCTAAACCTTAGTCTTCCCAGAAACGCCCATGGGAAGATTTGATGGGTTCCTTTGACCATGGGTGGCTTTATATCGATATAACATGGTCTCTAAACACCAGAATGGATGTTGAACATGTCCTATGTTCTAAATGATCCCGTCCAATGGCAGATTCTCCAAGGCAAAGTCAAATCATAACAGACCGTAGTTTTGTGCCTTAAATACTTACTAGAAAGCCTCAGATGGGTGCCTTGAGCTACGGGATGCTATGAATGAGTAGTGAGTTGTCCCGAGTCAAGTGGAAACCCTATGCATGTGACATAATAAATTAGTGCCAACAGTATTATGGTGGTATGCTTATAGTATTCTATTGTTATACACCAGAATGCCTCCTGAATATCATTAAAATACTACCAAAATAACACCATAATAATATCATAATACAATCAGAATATCATAAGAATACTACCAGAAAATCACCATAATACTACTATAATACTACTATAATATCACCATAATACTACCAGAAAATCATCAGAATGCCACCAAAGTACCACCAAAATACCACTAAAATATCACAAGAATATCACAAGAATACCACCAAAACAACATCAAAATTCTACCCTAATACCACCATAACATCAGCATCACAAGAATATCATCAGAGTACTACGAAAATACCACCATTATTATTGTTGGTATTATGCTGGATTTTTTTTATGCAATGGGCAATCTTTAGACCTGGTCGCGCAAAAATAATAGTTTTTTTCACATTTTTCTATCCGCGAAATAGGATCTTACCAATTCAAAAATGAATTACTATCAGAGTCTGAACTGTGGATGCAATATTTTCTCCATTATTACCCCAATCAAAGCTATTTTAAGATTGACCTTATAAATCCTTTGTCTTTATTTTACTAATGTAAATTAAGTTCTACATGGGTTGTTAACTTGATTTCTTCCTTCTATTTATGACACTTCTTGGCTTGATTACCGAAGATCTCATTTGATAATTCCACATTTTTCTTCTCATACCATTCAGATGATATAATTTTTTAGTTTCTTATTATTAATAGATATGATTCTCGCCATTTCTGAGATATATTTTTTTCTTATTCAATACTTTCAGGGGTTGTTTGGTTGCAAGTAGGATATAGTTTAAATATGATATAATAAATTCTATAAATCTAGATTTAGTAAATCACGGTGTGATTAAATCTTAAGAACTATTTGGTATGTTAGTACGTAATTCCTGATAAATCCCGAGAAACTGTTTCATGATTTTAATAGAATTTAGTAGGATTTCAATGGTTAAAGTCTTAGAAGCATGTGTTTGCCAAAAACATAAATCCAACATTTCTGAAGCATGTTTTTCAGAAACTTATACATGATTTTCAAATGTCTTTAGAAATTAAAAGTTTAATATTGCATATTAATGATGTAATTATTAAATCTAATTAGGTTTAACTTAATTTTTTTGTAAATTTTTACCGATTAATAATTAAATATTTATTAAAATAATTAATCCTTAATAATAATTTTATTTAATTAATTATATTAAATAATAATTTTACATCCATTAATTGATAATTAATTAGTTCTTTACCAAAGTAATTAATAATTATTAACATTTACTAAAATAAATAAATTTAATAAGTAATATATTTTTTATAATTGATTAGATAATTATATAAAAATTTATTTAACTATGATTAATTTGACAACATATGAATTATTTATTAGTTATTAATCAATTAAATTAAGCTAAATAAAATTCAATTAAAATCAGGAAAGCATCTTCTTCTTTCCCTCTTATTCCCGAAATCGAAAGCACACCATACAAGTCACGGTTATAACTTGGAAGGGAACGACGGGATCACAACATACAACGACCTTCAAAAATCCCATATTTCTCCTCCTTCCAATCTGCTTCTACCAGAAACCATTGAGGAAGTTAATCCTCATCTTTATATCCCATCCTCTCTCTCTCTTCCACTGCATGCTTTAGATTCTCTAAACTTCATAAATCCGTCTTCCAAGAGGATTTACTAAATCCTATATTTATGTTAACATGAAGGAAAAGTAAGATTTAAGAACTTGTACGATTTACAAATGCATTTTTTTGTTGTTTGGCAGGATTAGTATAAATCCTGCTGAAACCTTGTTACTAAACAGCCTCTTAGTTTTCACACATTTTCTTAAACATTTCACATCTGATTAGATTATTAATGACTATCATTGCCTAAAACGCTAATTCATATAATATAAAGGTTATGTTCTCCATGCTATATAACCTATTCCTTTTTTTATTTTTTTATTTGTTTGCTATGGTGTTCTTTTAGTGTTTGGTTGGAAAGTGGTTGATAATTTAGAGATGTGATCTTGTGTTTATAAGATCATTTCAAGGGTTTAAGACAGTGAATTGCAAACGAAAGAAAGAATCAGTCATGTACTTTTACTTGAAATCTATAGCCTTTTTTTTCCTTTGAATTTTCTAAAATTCATGGCTAAATTTTGTAAAGATGAGAAGAGATGAACTGGAATTAGGAACAAGTGTTTATTTAAATTAAGCTTAGAAGAAAAAAAGCTTATAGATATTGAACCCTCACCAAAAGGAATGACCTTTTGACCAGCAAGGGAGGATGAGAAAATGTTGAAAACACTTGTATATTTTAATTCAGTTTTTACCATTATATGAATTTCTCTAGTTCCACTAATGTAGGAATCATCCCTGGGAGGCAACTTAATGTTGGAATCATCCTAATAGTAGAGTTTGCATCATGTAGCTGAGAACGTTAAACCAAACACTACCTTGAGAGGCAACCCAAGCGTTTTTTTAGAATTTGAGTTATTTTACTTCTTAAGTTAATTTGTTGTTTTTGTATATTTAGGTCTTGTTTATCACCATTCATGTTGTTTTCATTTATGTTTGGATCTCCCTAGAGCAGTAGATCTCTATCAATGGGATGGGAAGGACAAAAATCATGAAAAGCAAATTTGAGGCCCCATGCACTCACAATGCAGCCCCGGCGCACCCGCGCTAGTATGCTCTGGATTAGCATCTCCGTGCTACAACTTGGGTGCCCTTGCTTTAACACAGCGTACCCGCGCTACCTTCTCCGTACGCTTGCGCTGGACCTTTTTGGTTGCTAGAGGCCTTTGGACAGAGAAAGCGGAAAATACGCGCCTACCTCATAGTGCACTCATGTCCGATAGTTAGTGCACTTGCGCGCCCTAAACAAACTAGTGCACCCGCGCCTGGATCGTGGCATACCAGATCCTAGATTGTGGTGCACCTATGCGCAATTCCATTGCACGAGCTCACCTTTGCTCACTTTGTGGCGCATTCTTTAAAGCAACAAATAAGGGGGATTTTTCATATTTTTTTCCTTGGTCTCCCTCACCGATTTTTTATTGCTCTCACCTAATATGACCGAATAAGGCATTTTTCCAATATGAAAAGATGTTGAAGGCATGGATTTGTGACGCTTAGCTATAGTGAGGTAAGCTTTGTATTTTTCGTGGTTGTTTGTCTCACCTTTGTGCATCTTCTTCGTGCCATGAGTTCCAAGCTAATGGCTCCCAAAATAAAGAGTAAGAAGGATGCATCATTTGATGTTAGGAATTTTGTGAGCTAAAATGCTTCCAATTGATATAATGGTTTTCTAGAATTAAGGAATCTTATACCCAAATGAGTATTTTTTAAATCCAGAGTAGGGTGGGAAAGGTTACTGATGAAAGACACTAGGAGCAGTTATGTTACATCATTTCTCCTACCATACTCTTAC
This sequence comes from Phalaenopsis hybrid cultivar, assembly GCA_002079205.1. Lineage (NCBI taxonomy): Eukaryota > Viridiplantae > Streptophyta > Magnoliopsida > Asparagales > Orchidaceae > Phalaenopsis > Phalaenopsis hybrid cultivar. Next base: position 145,582 of record JXCR01092491.1, on the reverse strand, counting down.
TCGTTTGTGAGTTCTTCTCTAATGTGAAAGAACCCATTAACAACAAGTTCTTTGTGTGAGGGAAATGGGTGAACAATGATGTGACCACCATCAACACGCTTCTAAACCTCCCCGACATCCTGTAGTGGGAGTTTGCAAAGTTCTTGGACCCTAATTATAACGAAATTATTAATTTTCTCATTGTCTACCGAGGCAAGTGGCGTAGTTGGGAGGGGAAAATTATTAATTTCCCCAGCTCTCTCATGAATAAGGTGTCTGTTTTTTGTTTTTTTTAATTTCAGTCACTAGCATGTCCAATTATCATCTTAAGGTTCCCTTTTCTAAAGAGCCCTCTAACATGAACAATCAGATCGATTTAGAGAAGAGGAGGGGCTGGAAAAGAGGGAAATAGAACAAAAACAAGGCAGATAAATTTAAAAAGAATCATGGAGAAATTATGTGAGATAAACCTCGTGTGATAGGTTAAAGTGTACGTCCAAACAAAATTAGATTGAAACACCTTGAACCGAATATCCTCAAAAGAATACCTACATAAGCTACTCAAGTAACCAAAGAACTAAATTTGAGTGTTTGTTTTGGGTTCAAGAGCACTCCTAAAGAGATGTATCTCGTTTCGTTAATTACATCTTGCGGGAAGTCCAAGAATACTCTTGATTCAAGGAATCCTACTTACATTCAAGTGATGAATATTGAGAGGGTGTCATAAAAAATGTTTATCTCCTAGGATCATCTTGATGTCTTCAAAGCTTTTAATAAACCACAGGCAGAAAATGTGTCTCTCACGATCTCAAATGGATAACAGCTCATAGGCAAACATGGTCTATAAAATAACCGGGTCATCCCGTAGAGTCCGCACTATGTTTTCAGGGCAAAGTAAGTCATAGGGGTAGAGGGTGAATCATTGTATCCCAAATGGAAGACAACCAGTCAGCAATAAAGATCTACGAGATGACATCGATGAAGTGTCAACGAGCAATAGGGATCGAAGTGGGTATGATAAACAAAAGGTGGAGTAATCCTAATAAGGTAGAGAGAGCCGGGTCAGGATACCACACATCTATCATCCTAAGCTATTTGGACCCTAAGTCTATCTGGTCATGAAGGTAGTTTACTTGACATGGGCAGAGTCTCCTTACTAGAAATTCATGAATTGCATCATCCAGAGGAATCTTGGTAGCCCTAAGGTCACGAGAAAATAACTCTAAGTCATATGACCCTCTGTGAGTAGAAAATAGAGGTAGAACTTATAACTGCCAAAGTGGCGATGAAGCCACTAGAGTAGATAGAGAAGAGAGGTATAGCAACAAAGCCATGATACTCTCACGGAGGACTTCTTCCCCGCTGGGTCTGGGAAACCTCTAACACCCTAAGTACACTAGACAATCACCTAAGTTGAAATCTATGTTTGGTCAAGTGAGTTGAAAAAGCATAGGAGTTCCTCATCGGAACATGCAGAATGATGCAGTTATCTACACAAGTCCTAATGTCGAAGCTCTATTAGTATAACATGGGTGATGCCCATGCTATGCAACTCATTTTAAATTCAGCCCGAAGGTCATGTAAGAAAGTAAAAGTAATTTTGAAAGGTTAAGAAGGTATACACCTAAATTTTAATTAATCTCAATCTTTTATTAAGCTTTTATAGTAAAAGTTTATAATTTTAGTTCCTTATAGAGCCTAAATTTTATTCATAATGAGCTCAGACAAGCAACAAGCAAAGAAAGAGTGACTAACAAGCATGCTGCAAAAAAATAAAATAAGTTAAGTACAAAGAATATGAAGGTCGGCAGCCACCAAGTTGACGACACATCACAGAAAAGCAAAAAAGGCGGCCAGACACTGCTTATACACATCTAGTTCTAATGCCATATATCAAAGAGATTTATAATTAAGGTACGGGACAGAAGCAAGCTGCTCCTGGTCCTCATCACATGTTTTCGCCTGTCAGGCATCTCAAAACCCGTGCCTGTACCTTATTTATAATACAGAATCGAGCCTAGAGACTCTAAAAAATACTTTGAAATATTTTAAAAATATCATCCTGAAAGACAATCAGGTTAGTATAAAAGCTATCTGCAACGGATTGAATAATGTCCGGTGGGAGGAGAGCTAAACAAGCACATGCAGAAAATGCGCTATTTTAACTTATTAATGCCCCCCCCCTTTTGGACATGGCTCCCTGCAAGAAAATTGTCCCTAACAAACTTGTACGCACATCTCACCCTCAGTAAACACCCAAAGATAACACATAAAAATGGCTTGCTAGAGCTTAAACCAAAGAAACAATAGTCAGACATGGAAAAGACTACCTAAGCATCTTAATTTTAGCCCAGCACACCACATTTTGCATAGTGTCTTAATCACAAGATCTTAGTGTGTGCAAGGGTGTGGGTAAAAGACTGGCATAAATTTTGATGGGGTCATTATCCTCGACCTCATCCAAAGGATCCAAAGATTTTAAGAGGTGTCACTAGATGCAAGTTTTGTATGAACAAAAGTCTTAAAAGATTGACCTTACATATGGTCTAAGCTAAGGATGAAAATATTTTCAAAATATATTTTAAAATATGATGCATATATAATAAAAATATTTTTTTATATTTTGAAAATAGGTTATAAGAAGGAAAAAGCCTAAGTGCCACCCATTAGACTCTTTGGAACCTTAGCACAAAATTCGCGTGCCAGTCACGATGTGATAGCTAATTTTGTCAACTGAGACATCCTCGTGGGCAATACTCGCTAACGCATTGCGACCAGCAGTAGGTCACTCAGCTAATGAGCCAGATTTGTCATTGAAATTGTTGGGGAATGGACATGCAGTTGCAAAGTGATCCATTGTAATGTGATCACTCCATCAAAGTAGGTGAACTCAAGATAATAAATATTCATCGCAAGTATACGGAGACATATATGATTATGATTAATACACCAACAGTTTAAGGAAGAAAATGCAGCGCACAAAGAACAAATGTTGTGCCTTGTCACCAAGTGTATAGGATTAGACACATGGATTGCAAATTTTTCCAATAGTGACCAAACACACAGGTGAATGAAAAGCACATATAATGTGTAAGGCGCCATGCAAACAAATAAACACTTACTCTATGCAAGAAAACATGCTAAAAAAAGTGTAGGGTGATTCCACATGAGATTAGAAACATGAATCATGCGTCAGGCGGGTTCAGAGGCTAAGGAGCATGACCCGGGCAAGCTAAGAGTCGTGTATCTGAAGGGAAAGTGCATTGTACGCTAGGTGAGTTCAAAAGGTATGAAGCATGACTTGTGCCAAGAGACATGATGCAAAAAACCTATGACACACTTAAGTGATGTTGTAGGAGAGTGTCGTTGTGNTCTCGAAGAATTCCTCACAATACTAACCACTCTCTACACTCTAATGGGCACCACAAACAAAAAAGACTTAGCGGACACCCCTGTGCACCCCATTTTTTGGCCTCCAAATGTTTCTTTTAAAGTTGTAGAAGAGTTTTCAAGAGTTGCCCAAGCGTCCCTTAAAAAATCATCCACATTCAATGCATCTGTTGAGAGAACCAACGTGCTCGCCGTCGGCGGCCTCGATGGTGTCGTCGGTGGAGTTCTAGAATATTTAATTCTGGACTCTCGAGAAAAACCTACCGTCGGTGGCATCGAGCCAGCCGTCGGCGCCCAAGATCAAATCTTCATATTTTGGTCCTTTTTGTTCCAAATTCGCTCCTTTTGACATCTTTTTTCTCCAATGACCATAATTCAACATACCTGCAACAAAACATAAAAAATTTCTTTATTTAAAGTCCAATATCATCAAAATCAGTGTAAAATATGTATGAAAATCTCAACATATTTTTCTTTGGTCAAAATCCCCAAAAATTAACTATTACTTGTCCTCAAGTGATTTTAGTACTACATAAAAGTTATGATTTACTGTGGTAAAATTTTAATTCTGAAATACTATAAATTTGATTTAAGTAAATAATATAGTGAGATTTTCNGAATCGAACACGAACTCTTTGACGAACCGAACACGAACTGTTCACGAACAACGAACTTTTTTGACAGCCCAAATCAATTGGCCAGATTGAAAGAATATCATATTTGCACCCAACTTTCAAGGGCTTTGACCTCCCTGAATCTTGAGATGTAATCTTCACTTTAGTTGTAAAACTCAACATATTTTAACAGATCAATTGACCAGATTGGTAAACTTCACTTTAGTTGTAAAACTCAACATATTTTAACAAATCAATTGGCTAGATTGAATTTCCCTATTTATTTGCACCCAACTTCCAAGGGCTTTGACCTCCCAGAATCTTGGATGTATTATTCTCTTTAGTTGTAAAACTCAACATATTTTAACAATTCAATTGGCCAGATTGAAAGTAAATTAAAATTGAAGTGAAAAGATCATCACAATTTCTTTAACATTCTCATGGCACAACCAATTCAAATCACCATTTCATAAATTCTCACAACGAGAAAGACAGAGAAAACTACTCAGAACTCATGGAGAAGATACGACAAAACTTGAAATATATATATAAAAGTAAAGTGATACAAACTTCAATAAGTAAATACAACTTTTCTCTAATTCCTCCCTAATAAAACTCCCCGAAGTTCCTCTGAATCTCTTCCTTTACAACACACAAAATTCTCCTTCAAAGCGGCAAGGAGGAAGAAATCTCTCATTTTCCTTCCGCTNAATCTTAGATGTAATCTTCACTTTAGTTGTAAAACTCAACATATTTTAACAAATCAATTGACCATATTAAAAAATCTTCACTTTAGTTGTAAAACTCAACATATTTTAACAAATCAATTGGTCAGATTGAAAGAATTAAGATCAAAGTGAAAAGATCATCACAATTTCTTAAACATTTTCATGGCTTCACCAATTAACTTTAGTTGTAAAACTCAACATATTTTAACAAATCAATTGGCCAGATTGAAAGTAAATTAGTCTTGGATGTAATCTTTACTTCAGTTGTAAAACTCAACATATTTTAACAAATCAATTGGCCAAATTGAAAGTAAATTAAATTAGTTGTAAAACTCAACATATTTTAACAAATCAATTGGCTAGATTGAAAGTAAATTAAGAATAGTTGTAAAACTCAACATATTTTAACAAATCAATTGGCCAGATTGAAAGTAAATTAAGATGGTGAAAAGATCATCACAATTTCTTAAACATTTTCATAGCTTCACCAATTCAAATCACCATTTTGAAAAGATCATCACAACTTCTTTAACATTTTCATGGCTCAACCAATTCAAATCACCATTTCAAAAATCTCAAGACAATGAGAAAGACAAAGAAAACTACTCATAACTCATGAGGAAGACACAAAAAAACTCGGAATTCATATATAAAAACAAAACCATACAAACTATAACAAGTAAATAAAACTTATCTCTAACTTCTCCCCAAGCAAATTCCTCGAAGTTCCTCTAAATCTCTTCCTTTCTTTACAGCACATAAAATTCCTCATTGAAGCAGCAAGGAAGAAGAAATCTCTCACTTTCCCTCCACTCTTATAATCTCTCAAAGAATTCCTCACAATTAGACTCTCTACACACTACTGGGGCTCTTGGACGTTGTTCTAACCTTCCAACTCCTCGAACTCTAGAAGCCCCCTCCCCCTAATTTTCGGTCAAAATCTTCTTTTAAAGTTGTAGAAGAGTTTTCCCAATGGTTGCCTAAGCATCCCTCCAAAAAGCATCCACATTCAATGCACCTTTGGAAATAACTGACGATCTCGCCGTCGGCGGCCTCGAGGGCGTCGTCGGCGGGCCTTCTAAATTATTTGTCTGGAGTCTCAGGAAAATCTCACCGTCGGCACCGTTAGGCATGTCGTCGGCGTCGTTGGGCATGTCGTCGGCGTCGTTGGGCATGACGTTGGCGCCCTAGTTCAAATCTTCACATGTTGGTCCTTTTATCTTCAAATTCGCCCTTTTTTGCATCTTTTTGCTCCAATGACCATAATTCACCATACCTGCAACAAAACATCAAAAATACATTCTTTAAAGTGCAATATCATAAAAAATAATGTAAAATAGGTATGAAAATCTCAACATATTTTTCTTTGGTCAAAATCCCTCAAACTTAACTATTACTTGTTCTCGAGTAATTTAGTACTATATAAAAATTATGATCTATTGTAGTAAAGTTTTAATTCAGAAATACTATAAGTTTTATTCAAGTAAATACCATAGTGATTAAATTAACTTTGTAGTTACAAGATTATCTAGTCATCAAGTTTAAGAGCTCTAATTTTCTATTCATTTCAAGAATGACTATATGTTGTAATATCAAGTCACAGAGAATATTCAAATGATAGGATCTTCATGAGAACACAACTGATAAAAGATTTAATCCATAAATATAAGTTCAAGAATGTATTTAGGTTTTTCCTTTAGGTAGGTCCAGCGAAGCCAATTTTTTATTAGACATCTTCTCAAGCTCTCCTCACTTTCATATTCTTTTTCTTTCTTTTTCATATTTTTTTATTAGTTCTTTCGCATAACTCCAAAACTTTTTCAAGATAATTTAAGCAAGTGTTAAATGATGTTTCAAATACAGAGAAATCATCCATAAATATTTTTTATCCATCATCAATTAACTTACTAAATATAGACATCATACATCTCTGGAATGTTGCAGGTACATTACATAATCCAAAAGGCATTCTTCAAAAAGCGAAAGTTTCAAAAGGACAAGTAAATGTTATCTTTTCTTGATCCTCAAGAGCAATAGGAATTTAATGGTAATCGGTAAATCCATCTAAAAAACAAAAATATTTGTGTCCAGCAAGTCTATCTACTATTTGGTCAAAAAATGGTAAAGGGAAGTGATCTTTCATAAAATATTTGTGCCCAGCAGGTCTATCTACTATTTGATCTAAAAAGGGTAAAGGGAAGTGATCTTTTCTGGTGGCAGAGTTTAATTTTCTATAATCAATGCAAATATGCCACCTAGTAACTTGTCAGATAGGTATTAATTCATCATTTTCTTTTGTTTCAATAGTCACTCCTCCTTTCTTAGGAACACAATGAACTGGACTTACCCACACACTATCTGAAATAGGATATATAATTTTAGTATCTAACCATTTCAAAATTTCCTTTTTAATAACTTCTTTCATCATTGAATTTAATCTCATTTGTGGATCAACTTTTGGTTTATATTGTTCATTTTAGTATAATTCTGTGCATACATATCGAAAGATTGATTCCCTTAATATCAGCTAAGGCCCAACCAAAAGCTTTCTTATATCTTTTAATGTATCCAAAAGTCTCTGCTCTTGCAAATCATTTAATTCTGAAGATATAATAACATGTAATGTAGATGAGTCTCCCAAAAACACATACTTCAAGTGGCAAGGCAATATTTTCAACTTATGTTCAGGTGGTTTTATAATTGACAGCACTTGATTCTTATCAGCATTTTCTGTAATATCCAGCTTCTCAAATCTTTCCTGAATATAATCTAATTCTTCATATTTAATTTCGTCCAAAATAACTTCATAGTTAACTCTCATACTTATTTTAGGCATAATCCAAAATAACTTGATTCTTATCAGCAATGTTAAAAGTCACTTCTTGATCGTTAAGTCTCATAGTTAATTCTAATTTTTTGAACATCTATTATAGCTTTTCCAGTAGCTAAAAATGGTCTCCCTAAAATGTTTGGTAATTTTTTATCTTCCTCCATATCTAAAATAATGAAATCCACATGAAAGATAAATTTATCAACTTTTACTAACATATCCTCTATAACTCCCTTAGGATATCTAACTGAACGATCTGTTAACTGAAGAGTTACAGAAGTAGGTGAGACTTGTCGTAATCCTGGTCTTTTGAAAATTGATAGAGGCATAAGATTAATCCTGACTCCTAAATCACATAAAGCTCTTCCATAAAATTTTTCACTGATAGCACACGGTATAGTGAAACTACCAGGATCTTTTAATTTTTCAAGAAGCTTTTTCTGAATAATTGCACTACACACTTCGCTAAGTGCAACAGTTTCATTATCCGTCAACTTCTTTTTCTTGTTCAGATATCTTTCATAAATTTCACATAATTGGGCATTTGCTCTAAAGCTTCTGCAAAGGGAATATTTACCGTTAATTTCTTAAGAATTTCTAAAAACTTGGAAAACTATTTATTATGTTTGTTTTGTGTCAGTCTTTGAGGAGACGGTGGTGGAGGTTTCTCCACAGTAATTTTCATTGGTGTAAGTGGACATTCTAATTGTGGGTATTCATGATCATTTTCTTTTTCTTTATCCACTTTCTCTTTTTTCAGTTTCCGTTTCTTTTTGAACTCTTATTTCCAATTCTTTTCCACTTTGTAATTATATCCTTGATCTTTAGGATTTGGCTCCAATATACTAGGAAAAGTTCCTAATGTTCGGTTACTAAGCGCAGTAGCGATATGCCCTAATTAATTTTCAATATTCTTAATAGCAGTTCCTTAATTTTGTAATTGATTTCCTTAAATTTGTAATTGATTTTCTTGATTCAGCAATTGTTGACCCATGTTTAATATCAATTTTTCCATAGACAACTTCTTTTCTGTAATTTCAATGTTACTGTTAAATCCTTGAAGATAAGGTCTATAATTAACATTTACTTGGTTGGATGAATTTTCTAATGGGTTCACCAGGTTGTTCGCCCATTGTTGATTTGTAGCGGAATTGTTATTCCAATTGAAATTTGGATAATTCTTCTAACTTGGGTTATAATAGTTTCNTACCACTATGAGCATATGAGAACATATGCTCACAAGTGCACAATAGGGTGCAAGTGTGAATGTGTTGATGTACAAAACATGAAATAATGTGACTTTCAAATGAAATCGGTCGATCTATGTGATGGAGTTGGAGGCGGTTGATCGATCGAGTTGACAGAGGTGGTCGATCAAGCCAATTAGGCAGTGGCAGTCAATTGATGGAGTTGAGGAAAATGGTTGATCAATCTGATCCGGCCTATGGTTGTCGATCGATCAAGTCGACGAATATGGTCAATTAATCTGATCAAGCCTTCATCGATCTGATCGGTCCTTAATAAATATGATCAAGCCAGTGACAATTGATTGGTTGAATTGACAAAAAATGGTTGATCAAGCCGATCGGGTTCCGATGGCAGTCGATCGGTCGAATCGACGAAAAGGGTTAATTGAGACGATCGGGCCAATGACAGCCAATTGGTTGAGTTGATAGAAATAGTCGACCAATCAATCAGGTCAGTGGCGGCCAATTGATCTAGTCAATAGAGTGATAACCAATCGAGCCGGTAACATGGATGACTAATCGAAAACACATGCTAAATATGGTATTTTGATACATATTATAAAGTTCATGTTATGCACGCAACATGGATGTGAACACATGCAAGAAAATTAAACTCAATCAATTATGACGATGAAATCGGGCTCATCCTAACGATCTCACGGGGAGCCTATGGTAGGATGGTAATGATATTCACCGGGTAATTGCCGCATGAAGTAATAACTGATTACCTCCATTTACCCAAGACGTCATGAAAGATTCTCATGAGGGGAAATCTTCGTGGTCTAGAGAATGGAAAATCACAAGAATTTTGTTTCTCTAAACCTCAAATGTATTTCACTCTTCCCATAAAAAAAAACAAAATTGTCGGCGCAAATGTGGCATTGTCGAAATCCCGAACTTGGGCTAAGATTAGGAAGGTTTCACTCTCAGATTCATAGAAGGATCAACACATAAAGCTCTTAACCTATAAGGCTTTCTCTATCACAGAACCTAGCCCTAATCTTCTCTAATAACTAGATCTTGGGGGCTTGCTAGAAGTAAAAAAAAAAGAAATCCATTAATTCTCATCACTGTGTAGGTTAGCGAAGTGTTCTCTTTTCTTGCTCCTTGCTCCTATTTTATTGGGTGAAGCTCTCCTTCCTCTTTAGGACAAACAAAACTCTCCTTCTTCCTTAGGAGAGATGAAGCTCCCCTCCTTCCAAGTGCTCTTCCAAGAAAACTCCCTCACACACTCCAAGAGATGGTGGAGGAAGAAGAAGAAGAAGCTGAAGAAGACAGTTAATGGAGGAAGAAGAATGATTAAAGGAAATAAGATGAAAGATAAGAAGCTTTTCTTCTTCTTTGCTAAGAACTTTTCTCCAAATTTTTATTCAAACTCCTTCTGAAAATCCTCTCCTCAAGTCTTCTCCTCTTCGCACTCTAAGAGAAGACCAGCTTTTGTTTTCTCTTTTTACCCAAAAATTGTTGCAAACTCAGTCAAATTTTCCCTATGAATGGTCTGAAAAAGGATATCTCCACACTTTTTGTCTCCCCAATGCATATTCCCCTTTTTTCTTAAGAAGATCCTGCTCATTTTGGTTGGCTTGGGGCGTGTGTTGGCCTTGATTCTATTAAAATCGTGCAAAAATCACCAATTGGAAGTGGGCTAGCGCCTAGGCACTGGGTCCTGGTGCTTATGTGCTAGGCTTTGGGTGCCGACTTTCTGCCTTCTCGAGTTTTTGGAGCTATTTCGGGCGCCTACTTTCCACGCTCATAGTTTTTTCCTTGGGCTTTTTTGAGTGTCTAGATAATTGATACTGGTGTCGGGGCACAAGGGTCTGACGCCTAGGCTCCCGAGGCTGGTGCTAAGGCACCAATCTAGCCCGAAAAGCTTGATTTTTGTGAGATTGTTCAACCAAAGGTTTCGTCAGTCCGTAAGGTATGGGAGAGTGTGTATCACTAAAATATGGTCCCATGACTCTAAAAATAACATTTTTATAGGTTTTACATTAAAGAACTTAATGTCGACAGGCACCCCAAATCAATGTGTGGGTGCATCGCTTCAAACCTTGATTTTCACAGAAATGTGTGTGGGATGGTTTTATGGATTCCTCAAGTTACAAAGAGTTGTTTATGAAATTTATATTCTCCCTTAACACTTGAAAGGGCATCCAAGACGTAGCATCAAAAAATGATGCCAATAGTGTCCAAAGCCTAACACTATTTCATTTGTGTTAGGATCATACCCACCACTAATCTTACATATGTCACCAAGAATCAAACTACTATGATTTTTTTTTAGTCAGAAAGGCATGATGATTGATATCAAATCAGTCCCTATTCTATCTCTAGGCCACATCATCAATGGTGATACGACTATAGGTTTGGGTCTTCCACACTTTATTACAAGTTTGTGTGCCTTTGCTAATGTGTCTGGAGATAGAGGAGTAGAGCAGTTGCCTATCACCTGGGAGATTATTTGGTATTATCAGTGGACATTGACACCAGAGAGAGTTGAGAGTTTGAGGAGAGCGTGTTCTTCACGACGTGTGGAGTCTCTGTTAAGGCTTGTAAGGATAGTTGTGGAGAAGAGCTAGCATCTGATTTTGCCACGATGAGCTGCAAGGTACATAATTTATATGAATGGTCACACCACTGTGCTGACTATTACCAGAGGAATACCAGTATCGACACTAGTACAATGATGTTAAGAGGAGATGTAACGTAGGCATCATTGGCATTCTGGATTGGATCCAGTGATATAGCCAATGCCACCGCCATTTGAGATGTTTGAGTATAGCACGTCGTTGATGGAGGAGGACGTTGACAATGATGAGTGAGGAGAGAGAGATAAGAGTTTGATTTATGAACTTTGATGGTTGTATTTTTGTACATGGATTTTTTGATAAGGGTGTTCTTGATTTGCTTCCATGATTTCATGTGCTTATTTCTAACTCTTGTGGATTAGAATGTTTTTACCTCCAATACCTATTTTCTTATTTCTACTATATGCATGTGAAGTCTACTCCCTATTTTTTTTTTATATTATGGTGTTATGATGTAAAATGCTACCTTTGTGGCAAAGTAGGATACAAAACAAGTTTAGGGAGAGAATTTTACACTTTTGACAGCCCAAACATAATTATATTATTATGCTCATATTTGAATTTTGACATTATGAGGATCAATGCCAATTGATAATGGAAGGTAAGAGTCTCTTAAGATAAAATGAAATCTGCACAAGCTTGGAATTGGAGTATTTAAAAATGGAACAATACTAGAATCTAATTGCCTCTCTTCTCAACTTAAAATTCTCAAAACATTTGAAAAAGTGTGCTTATAAGACTAACTAATTACTCCACTGAGTTTTAAGTCTTAATTTTTTTGTTTAAACATAGAACTAACCTAATTTTTTACTTGTTTTATACTATCACCAAGATTCACATCAGGAGTAGCTAACACTTTTAACTTAGTGAGCACTAGAAAAATAGAATTCTTAAAAACCTTGCTTAACTGGATATATTAATACTCTCAGATAATAAAGTAGAAAAGAAAATGTAAAAGGAAAAAAAAGAGAGTATAAACCATGCCAAATTAAAATTTGAAAGAAAAGAAAAAATTAAAAAAATCCATGGAGAAGAAGCTTGAGGTTAAGTAAGGGAGAAACTCAGCTTCTGTTTTCTAGATATCTCCCTAAATTAAATGAGTTAATCACATCCCCAATGGGATTATGGACTCCTATAAACCTAAAAAAAAATGAGGGGATAGTTTGTTCTTTAAACAAGTGTTAATTACTTAAAAATACTTGGAGCAACGAAAAGAATTGTAGTCACACTGCATTAAGTGGATTGAGAAGATTTGTATTAAGAAATAGATGATCAAAGAAAGGTAAATAAAATTATAGATTCACAAAAATTTCCACTAAGGACGGAAATCACAAAACCATAACAGATTCTGACCTCACATTTTTAAAAAGTGAGGTCACCCATAAGCTAAGGTCAACTAAGATTCTTGCAAAATTTGAGCTACGTGATATGATTACTTGAAGTTAAGTGATATATACATTTGAGTTATTTGATATAAATTAAATATGTGATGAATACTTGAAATTTTTACTCTTATTTTACATTTTTTTATGTTATTATTATGAGTGAGAAAGGTTTTTTTGTTTGTTTTGTGCATGTTTCAGGTTAAGGTTGTTCGGGAATAAAAATAGGACAAATTAGAGTGGTAAAATGAGTAGATGAACCAGTGACACGTGCCGCCCTCACAACATGCCAGCTCTTTTCCAAAGCACCCATGCTAACTATCCAACATACTCACACTATCAATGGAAGGGGTTAAAGCACCCTCACCTGCATCGCGACGCACTTGCGCCATCCCTATCATTACCTAACGAGCCCTAACTGGTGTCTTTGTGCACTCGTGCCCAAGTGTTGAAACAAACTTGAAAGAAACCTCTGCCTTTGTTAAGATTTATATATGCTTATTGGGACGATTTTAGGGCATCTTTGGCGGCTGAAGGCTGGAGCTAGAGAGATTTTTTGGAGAGAGAGAGTTCTCCATTAGTGTTGTTTTCCCCCTCTTTCCTCCTTTTGTTTCTTGTTGTTCTTGAGAGACTATTGTTTGAAAGAGGGATCTTCTGTTGTTATGGAGAGGACAATACATTATTGTAAGTTTAACATTTTTTTGTTTCTTATAATAATGACTTTCATTTATTTCTTTTTCATAGTTTTTTTTATCATGTGTGACTAAATTCTTTTCATTTCATTGTGATGTAGGGTCAGTAGTTTTTTATTATTTGTTGATATGTTTTCCATGTAACATTTTATGAGCTTGCGTATCCTTATATTATTGGTTAACCCTCTAGATTTCATTTACTAATATGGTCAATTAGGATCTTAAATTCTTTCGTGATCTATGGCTTCTTCCTATTGCATAGTGGAATGAATAGGTTAATTATAAAATCCTAGTGGAATATGCATATTCTATTTAGGTTTTTCCAACTAGATAGGGGACTAGAAGAATCCTGATAAACACCATGAGGTTAAGCGAAACTTAACTTTATGAGTTTCTGATTCTCCCTCTAACTTAAGCATAGGTTTAAGAAGAAAACTTATCTCTAGTTAACAACAATCACATGGGAAAACATCTAGGAAAATAATGAACCACCATGATACCGAATCATAGAGGCATCAGCCATCTCTCTTGAAGAACGGTAGATTCATTTTGCTTCTTTTTCTATTTTATAAGATCGCATTTTATTTTTGTTCATTGCTAGAATTTTGAGATATCAGTCTTGTATTTTGATCACGCCAAAGTAGATTTATAAAGTTAGTTAACTAGAGATTTTTTGTTAGAATAATTCTTAGTTATTTTCTCGTGGAATTGATACGCAAAATTTGATACCACATTTCACTTGACACATATACTTGCGTGATTGACCGAATTACCTCGTGGTAACTGACAACGACTTTATATATGCTTAAAAATATAAGAATTTGATACTGCTACTAGAAGATTTAAATCCCTGGCAACGACACCAAAAACTTGACGGTTATAGATTTGATAAAGATGTGTATAAAATATTCAATAATTGCAAAGTCACACTTATCAATGCAAGTATATGTATCCCTCAAGTAATACAGGGCTTTAATGGAGTCCTGGATATCGATCCCACATGGAGTAATATTAGAGGCTATGAACTAAGATTTAAAAATCAATACTTAATCACAACAACTTTAATTCGCATAATTTTTCACTAATAGGCAATTGAAATAAAAATGTAATTTTAATAAACTCTTAATTAACTAATTCAACTAATAAGGTTTCTAATGTGAAGTTCAATATATAAGAAAGTATCCTTCTCCTTGTTAAGAAATTTAAGTGAATGGATAAATTGAATCAGTTCAAATTGTATTGTGTCAAATAGGAGCATACTTATTCTTTACCTTTTGGACCAGGCATAAAGAACATTGACTAATCCTATGCTTAGTTACTGAATCTGCGGCTAGGTTGGGAGCTCCCATGTTCCCCTCGCCTGAGGGCTAACATCTACACTTCAACACCTAAACAATATGATCGAATTGAGGATATTAGTCTGTCACTCTAAAATCTCCAATTCTACGCCCGATAATTTTTATTTTCCTATTTATTTGCACCCAACTTTCAGGGACTTTGACCTCCCTAAATCTTGGATGTAATCTTCACTAGGGGTGTAAACGAACCGGNATTTGAAACTCAAAGCATTCCTTTACCTTATAAGTATTTCATAGCTTTTACATCATTGAACCCCAATCTTTTTTTCTCAAATGAATTTCTAAGATTTTTAATATTTCAAAATATAGATTTCTTTACTTTAAATAGTTAACTATAGCCTTATTCTCTTATACTAAATATCTTAATCTACAAAATTAATTTTTCTTACAAAAATATTCATTTAAATCTATCATAATATTTAAATATCTACAAAATATAATTATCTGAATTAAATTCACTACAAAAAAAATTATATTAATAATTTTTAAAAATATTTGAATTGAGAACATATAATAGTTAATCATTTTCTTCTCTCCCCCAAACTTAAAATTTTCAATATGGAATGATACAAGTGGAAAAAAAAATTCTAAATATAAATCATACCTCAGTACTTTAGGCATTTTCATCTTTCTGAAATTTTTACAGTTCCTTCTCAAAATTCTTAATTTAACTGGTTTGTAATATTAGGAGCGTTCTATACATATAAATCATTAGAGAATTTGCTGGCTAATGAAATTTTGAAATAAGTACAAAACTAAATATTATACAAACACTATATTTCACTAACACATCACAATACTAAATAAAAATAATTACAAATACATCACAATGGAAAAAAAATCACATCACATTATAATTTTACAAAGTACTAATCAAAGTCTATTATAACTACATATGTAAATTTCAAACTACAACACTGAACATTTATAGCAATAATTAAAAATTACTAACTGCAAACATAAAATAAAATATAGAATAAAATGAAAGTACAAACAAACATACATCTATCTCTATCACAAAATCACAAAATAAAAGTACATCAATCACTATCATATATCAAAATCCCATATTATATCCTTGTCTCCCTGGTCAGCAGGTGGATTGGGCTGACACTGAGTACAATGGGGGCATTCAGGAAAAGTAACATCACGCTCACCTCTGTAGTGTCGGGCCTGAGCTTCGTAGTAAGCTATCTCGAAGTCAGAATGCCTCTGTAGGTACTCGCTATCATAATCATGTCTACATTCTAATCCCTCAATTCCTTCATTTATTTTCTCTATACTCTTCCGCTGCAAGGTTAACTCATTCATTAAACCTTGAAGGGTAGGGGAACTAGAGGAAGGAAAGTCATAACTAGTAGAAGGTTATTTACTTCTACTCCCAGATCTCCATCCTTCATGGGATTCATACGTCTTTAAATTAGCTTAAATAATGGGTTTCATAGGGCAAATCCATTCTTTATCATCTCCAGCTTCAACTCCAAAAAGTTGGCAAAGTACATAAATGAGGCCAGGATGTCCCAAACCTCCACTTGATTCACTTCTTGCCGTGGTCAAAATATTCTTATAAATAATTCTCCCCACATTGATTGTTCTAAATACATAAATTCATAAAAGCTCTATCTTTTGTTACCTCACTATGGTGATAGATAGGTAACAGAGTAGAGGAAATAAAATAGTGTCATGCTTTAGATGTGGCATTCAACATGAAAGCAGAAAAATTTACCCGTTCTCGTTGCTTTATCTTCCATGTCCCTATCTCATCAGTGAGAAAGTTAATGACATCGTTTAGCGGGCCTTCCATTGTACTAAAGGTTTCATAATTGCAGATATAGGAGTCTGAGACTTCATAAAATGAGTTAATGTGGGCGGCACTAAACTCAACACGAACGGTTCCGTCCTTAGAATAGAACACATTGGCATATAATTCTTTCACAATATTCACAACAATCTTTTTGGTGGTATACCAGAAATTTTCCCACCTCCGTTCGGTAATAACTCGTTCGACTTCTCCTCCCGGACTCTTAAAAACAAGATCTTGTATACATTTCTTCCCTTAAAATATTGAAGTAAATCTCGGCTGAGCCTTCACATTGATGAAGCGAGACTCGTCAAACTCAAGTCGCCTCTTTTGTCGCGGAGCCATTTCAATCTAGTCAAAATTATATAAAAAAAATTCTGAAATACACTTCAAATACTCAAATAATGGCTTCCAAGAGTGACTCTAAGAGTTCAAAACAAAGTTCCATGAACTTCTTCACAATATTTTCTTCACATTCTCAATTTTTTTTTTCTGATCTCCTCAATGTGAAAGAAATTCAAGGTGAAAATAAAATATTTTTAGTTTGGAGTGAAGCTCTTACCAAGAGATAATAAAATCAGGTGTTTAAAAGCTTTGAAATTACCCCAAATCCAAGATCTTCAAGCCCTAGATCGAAATTTTTATTTTTTTAAAAGAAAGAGGATGATGAATAGTGGCAGTTGATTGGTCAAAATCGTGGTTAAAAGTGTTTTTTCGGTATCTCGCCGTCAGCGAGCTCTATTGAATTAAATAGCCTAAGTCTCGGAAAAAATCCATCGTCGGCGAGATTTTCAAAATTAGTTCAATTCCATATTTTTGCGATTTCGATCAATTTCAAGCCTCATCGACATTCGTTCAATCATTCTAGACATAAATTTAAGTGATTAAATGATGTCCTAACACAAATAAACATTCACAACACAAAACATTATAATTATACATAAAATCTAAGGGTTAAAATACACATTACATGACACACATAAATTTGATTTTTTTTCAACCTTAATACATCAATTCAACGTCACAATTCAAGCCACAACACTCTAAATGCTGAAAACAAGCATTTTATGCTCAATCTCAACTATACTGAGATCTAAAAGCAAAATTTGAAAGTAAAGCGAACACATAAGTTCAAATCAAATCACACACATAAACATATAGGTAGTAAAGTAATTCTACCTCTCCTCCGATTAAGTGTTTGTTTCTCCTCTGATATCGCCCATCGATTGAATATGAACGAAGAGGTTATAAAAGGGTCGATATGGGAATTCTTCAGTGGAGTCCCTCTTCTATCAATCCCATTTTTCTCATCAATTGTATCAAACTTCCTTCGATATGTCCAGAGTGATCAAAATGCTCTTTCATCCTCCCTCCAGTTGAACACTCGAAATCTAGGGTTTTCAGTGGAATTGAAAGCTATAGAGATAAATTTGGTGGAGTTTCAATTCATTTTTGGGTAATATGAATTTAAGAACTGAGTTTGAAAGTTTACAGGGAGTAAATCTCACCTAAAACCGCCAAAAACTGACATTTCAAACTCCGGAAACTGTCATCTTGTCGTTCTCACCGTCGGTGGCGTGGATGGTGTCGTCGGCAAGCCTTAAGAATTAATTTTCTGGACTATCAGGAAAAACCCGCTGTTGGCGGTGCCCAAGGCAAAAATTTCACAGTTTCGCTCTGGTCCGAATGCGTTCCAATTTTCTCTATGGATCCAATTTTTATGATGATTCAAGGGTAAATACAAGTAGTAGAGTTCAATACTACCATAAACTAACGATAATTTCAAACAAAACACTGTAATCGCAATAAAAATAAAAATAAAGATAACTATGGGTTGCCTCCCACAAAGCGCTTGGTTTAACGTCGTCAGCTTGACCTATTCAGATATTATTCAGGTTGACTAACCATTAAAACCTCTTTAAAATTTGGTCTTTTACCATCAAAATATGATTTTAATATGTGTCCATTTACTTTAAATCTATTCCCAGTCTTTTGATCTTCAATCTCAACAGCTCCATAAGTTTAAACTCGAGTCACAGTAAAGGGTCCTAACCAACGAGACTTCAATTTCCCAGGGAATAACTTCAGCTTTGTATTGTAAAGCAAAACTTCTTATCCTTGTTCAAAGTTCTTCTGGTTAATTTTTCGATCATGTCATAACTTTAGTTTCTCCTTATAAATTTTGTTGTTATCATAAGGTTCATTTCTTAATTCTTCCAATTCATTCATTTCTAACGATCTCTTCTCACCAGCATCTTTCAAACTATAATTGAATTCTTTAATCGTCCAATATACTTTATGCTCCAATTCTACTCGTAAGTGACAAGTCTTTCCAAAAATCAGTCTGTAAGGAGTCATTCCAATAGGAGTTTTATAAGCAGTCCTGTAAGCCCATAATGCAGCATCCAGTCTAGTAGACCAATCTACTCTACTAGGGTTTATAGTCTTCTCCAGTATTTGTTTAATCTCTCTATTATAAACTTCAGCTAATTCACTAGTCTGAGGGTGATAGGAAGTAGAGATCCTATGAATAACATTAAACTTTTATGTCAATCTCTGAATGTATTTATTCTTGAAATGGGATCCTCCGTCAGTGATAATCACTCTCGGCATTCTGTATCTAGCGAAAATATTTTTCATTAAAAATATTGAAACACTTTTAGCGTCACAACAAGGTAAATTTTGTGCTTCAATCCACTTTGAAACGTAGTCTACCACAACTAATATGTATAAGTTCCCAAATGAAGGAATAAATGGTCCCATGAAAGCCAATCCCCAAACATCAAAGATCTCAAGTTCTAACATGAAATTTGGGACGGTCCCATAAAATCTAATCACCAAACATCAAAGATCTCAACTTCTAACATGAAATTTAGAGGCATTCATTTATTTTAGGATATATTGCCTACTCGTTGGCATCGATCACAAGTTTTTATGTATCTGTAAACATCTCTAAAATGAGTAGGCCAATAGATCACAAGTCTTTATATATCTATAAACATCTCTAAATATAGTAGGCCAATAAAATCCAGCTTTTTCACAAGTTTTTATGTATCTATAAACATATCTAAAGATAGTAGGCCAATAAAATCCAACTTGTAAAATTTATTAAATCGATCACAAGTTTTTATATATCTATAAACATCTCTAAATATAGTAGACCAATAAAATCTAGCTTGTAAAATTTTATAAATAGTTTTATCAGTTCCTGTCCTCCAAATTCAGAATCATGACATTTCTGAATAATTAGTTCAATTTCTTCATAAGGTACGCATCTTCACATAATAAGATCCTTACATTGTTTATATAAATAAGGCTCATCCCAAAAATATGTTTTTGAATCATGAATGAATTTTCTTTGTCGTTGCAATGTCAGCATAGGTGGCAAAATATCACTTACAATATAATTAACAATACCAACATACCATGGTATTTTTCACTCATTAATATTATAGAGTTGTTCATCAGGGAAACTGTTTGTAATTTCATTATTGGTGTCAGATAATTCATGATATTCTAATCTCGACAAATGATCAGCAATTTGATTATCAGTTTCCTTTCTGGGGTGTCATAATTCTTGATTTTCTAATCTTGACAAATGATCAGCAATTTGATTATCAGTTCTCTTTCTATTATTATAAATTTGTTCATTCGAGAAATTGTCTGTAATTTCATTGTCAGTGTCAGATAATCCTGATTTTCTAATCTTGACAAATGATCAACAATTTGATTATCAGTTCCCTTTCTATCAATAACATAATCTCTAATCAGCAATTTGATTATCAGTTCCCTTTCTATCAATAACCACAAAATCAAATTCTTGCATCAATAGCAATTTGATTATCAGTTCCCTTTCTATCAATAACCACAAGATCAAATTCTTGCATCAAAAGAATCCATCTAATCAACCTTGTGTCTGTAATTTTATTGTCGGTGTCAGATAATTCATGATTTTCTAATCTCGACAAATGATCAAATTATCAGTTCCCTTTCTATCAATAACCACAAGATCAAATTCTTGCATCAATAGTATCCATCTTATCAGTTCCCTTTCTATCAATAACCACAAGATCAAATTCTTGCATCAAAAGTATCAATCTAATCAGTTCCCTTTCTATCAATAACCACAAGATCAAATTCTTGCATCAAAAGTATCCATCTAATCAACACTTTCTATCAATAACCACAAAATTAAATTCTTGCATCAAAAGTATCCATCTAATTAACCTTGATTTGGCATCCTTCTTCTGCATCAGATATTTAATAACAGAGTAATCAGTGTGCACAACACATTTAGTCCCAATTAAATAAGATATAAATTTTTCAAAAGCATACACAATAGCCAGTAACTCTTTTTAGTAGCAATGTAGTTAATTTGAGCTTCGTTAAGAGTTTTACTAGTGTAGTATATAACTTTAAAAATCTTATCATACCTTTGTCTAAGAACAGATTCAATACCATAATCACTAGCATCGCACATCAGTTCGAATGGTTTCTCCCAGTTAGGTGAAACTTTATAGGGGCTATGATTAGCTTTTCTTTTAATAACTCAAAGGCATTTAAGCAGTCTTCATTAAACTCAAATTTTTTGTCCTTTTTTAAATTAATAACTCAAAGGTGTTTAAACAGTCTTCAGTAAACTCAAATTTCTTGTCCTTTTCTAAAGCCATAGAGGTTTAGTAACTTTTGAGAAATCTTTAATAAAATGCCTGTAAAAACCAACATGTCCCTGTAGAGGTTTAGTAATTTTTGAAAAATCTTTAATAAAACGCCTGTAAAATCTAACATGTCCAAGGGTTTAGTAATTTTTGAAAAATCTTTAATAAAACGCCTGTAAAATCCAACATGTCCAAGAAATCTGGCATTTAAACAGCTTTCAGTAAATTCAAATTTCTTGTCCTTTTCTAAAAGTTGGCATATAGGTTTGGTAAATTTTTTTCAGTAAATTCAAATTTCTTGTCCTTTTCTAAAAGTTGGCATAGAGGTTTGGTAATTTTCAAAAATATTCTTTAATAAAACGCATGTAAAATCCAACATGTCCAAGAAAACTCCTAACCTCTCTTACATTCTAACGCCTGTAAAAACCAACATGTCCAAGAAAACTTCTAACCCCTCTTACATTAGTAAGAGGAGTTAATTTATATATAACTTGAATTTTTGCGGGGTCTGCTTCCATACCATTTTCTGAAATTTTATGCTCTAACACAATTCCTCCTGTATCCATAAATTGACATTTCTCCCAATTTAGAAATAAATTAGTTCTTTTGCATAACTCCAAAACTTTTTCAAGATACTTTAAGCATGCATTAAATGATGTTCTAAATACAGAGAAATCATCCATAAACACTTCTATTCCATCATCAATTAACTTACTAAATATAGGCATCATACATCTCTGGAATGTTGCAGGTACATTACATAATCTAAAAGACATTCTTCGAAAAGCAAAAGTTCCAAAAGAACTAGTAAATGTTGTCTTTCCTTGATCCTCAGGAGCAATAGGAATTTGATGGTAGCTAGTATATCCATTTAAAAAAGNTCAAGCCCGCCGTCGACGTCCAAGATCAAATCTTCATATTTTGGTCTTTTTTGCTCCAAATTCGCTCCTTTTGGCATCTTTTTGCTCCAATAACCATAATTCAACAAACCTGCAACAAAACATCAAAAATACAATTCTTTAAAGTGCAATATCATCAAAATCTGTGTAAAATAGGTATGAAAATCTCAACATATTTTTCTTTGGTTAGTAACTTTTTTTCATCATCTTTTAATGAAAGTTTACTTTAATCTAGACTCTCTGCATTATTTCCAAATGACTTTTTTTCACTTGGTCCAACTCTAGAATTGCTTTTCCAATCAATTGTAAGCTTGAAAAAACCTTTGTAAAGGACAATTGAATGCTAAATTTTTCTTTCTTGAATGATGGTTCTTCCGCCTCATTGTTCAGTTCACTCTCCCATTATTCTCATAGCTTCTAACACCCGCCCTTAATCACATATTTCTACGTAAAAAATATTAGTTCAAGCTACCAAAACTTAATACCTTATTAAAGAATATTTTAACTCTGAAGTTTCAAGGAGATCATTTACATGCTCCAATGCATAAGCTTAAAACTCTCAAGCAACACATCAAATATTGAATGGAATTCTGAATCCTATTTGTAAAAAGAAGTTCTTGCCCTTTTTAAGGAACATGAAACTATTCGTTCAACAATGGAAAATCACTTTCAAAACCCAATCTTCTTCATATTTTAAACAATGTCAATTATAAGCTTCACACTACTTCCTCTATCAAGCTTCATGGATTTCTCAGAGGGTAAGATCCACTAGCTGAAAGATGGTGAACATGATTTGAAATTTCTCTTTTCTAAGATCAAAGGTGGAAGGAACAAAAATCTATCAGTTATATTCCCTCTTACGACGGCACTCTCAGTAAACATAGGGATATTGCCAAGGTAAGTATTGATTATTTTAAGAGTATTTATTTTGCATGTGTTAGCTTGGATGAATCTTGGGATCAAATCCCAGCTGGCAATATCATTCCACAACGGCTCTCGTATCATCTCATTGTGGTGTTTACTGAAGAAGAGATTAAAGGTCAGTGCATATGGTTTTTCCTTGAAATGCTTGAAAAAGCATTGGCACTTAGTGGGTTATGAAGTATGTGGTGTTGCCAAATAGTTCTTCTACACTATTAAGTCCCTACATCTCTCAAATCTATTGCTATTTCTCTTATTCCCAAACAGTCTCATGCACAGTCCTTTCAAGATTACAGGCCTATACCCCTCTAAAATGTTATTTATAAAATTATTCCCAAACTTTTGTTTAACATAATGAACTTGGTGTTAGCTGACATCATCCATGATTCACAAACAGGTTTTATATCCAATAGGTGTGCTGCTAATAATATCATCCTTACTAATGAAATTTTAAACACTTTGAAGTCAACCAATGCTTCCTTTTGTGCCAAACTTGATATTAAAAAGTACTTCAACATCATAAAAAGATAATTTATTATCTCCAGACTTCAAAATAAAGGTTTTCCTATATTGGATTAGGGCTTGCATCTTTGATATCAAGTTTTTTGTTTGAATTAATGATGCCCTTGAAAGTTCTTTTTTCTTCTACTACCAGCTTAAGACAAGGTTTTTCTCTATCTCCTGCACTCTTATACATTGTCATGAATGTTTTATCCAACCTTCTAGATCTTAATGTGGTTAGATGTAATTTTATTTCCTTCTCTGAGCATTAAAACTATTCCATCTCACACCTCCTTTATGTTGATGATATTATTATATTTCGTAAATCCACACATACTAATATTTCTTCTTTTTAAAATATTTTAGAAATATTTTATATGACTTCTAATCTAAAAATTAAACATTTTAAGAGTCATACCACCTTCTCTAAAAATGTTTGGAACTCTTCTCTTCTGAATGATATTCTAAATGTTCACATAATGAACCCTCATTTTATATACCTGGGAATACCATTGGTTGTTCACAAAATAAAATTGGCTTCCTTTCATCCTCTACTAGATAAAATTTGATATATCCTAAATGATTGGAAAGTAGAGGCCCTCTCTAAAGCTGGAGAGCTTCAACTTATAAAATTCTTTTTTGGGAAACTTGTAATGTATTGAGCATGTGCTCTATTCCTTCCCAAAAGCCGTACCAAATTAATTCATTCTTTGTGTTTTAAATTTCCATTTCATGTTTCTATCACTAATAAAAAGTTTCATATTGTCTCTTGGGACACTATATGTAAACCAAAGAAGCTTGGTAGCCTTGGACTTCACTCCATCAAAACTATGACTAACATCTGTAATGACATTGATAATGTTTCTAGATGATTTCATACAACCACTTTTCTCCCTGGAATCTCAAGCCATCCGATGACACTTTCTTTTAGAAGAAATTCCTCTAGCCGTAGAGCATAAACACCAATTCTCCTTCTTTAATGGTGGCAGCAGCAAAATAAAATTTGTGAGCCCTAGGTCAATGACAAATCTCTCACTGACTTACTTGAACCTTGAAAGTTCTTTTCTATCCCTTCTTGGTTTTCTGGTAGCCCTCGGACCATCTAGGGCATTGAAGGTTGGAGTTGCAATGTGATTGTTGAATACTTTTATGATATTCCAAAGACTAACAACATTCAGTTTCACAATTCTCGTAATCTTTTAATTTGGAAAAACTTAGAAAATTCTAGTTTTAAGTTTATTTGTGAAATTTCTGGTTCTATTTCTCATATGTTTAACTAGAATAATATTATTTTGCAACATAAATATGCTATCAGATACTCCATCTTTTCTTTATTTGTTGTTAATAATGCTCTTAAAATTGTTGACCTGCTTATAGCTAGGAACATTCAAGCTCAATGTTGCTAATGTCGTGAAGAAAATGAATCATCAAACTATCTTTTTTGCTTTCCTTGGACGCGTGAGTTTCTCCTCTATCCTGCCTTGTTTCAATTGTTAGAAGTCATTTTATAGTACGAAAAGATCTTCTAAAACTAGGAAAAGTTTTATTTTCTTACCTTACATGCTATGATTTATTTTATATGAAAAGAAAGAAATGGCAGAAAGTTTGTGGGCCCAATTCTCTCTCTTTCAGGTGTTCTTTTTTATACTAAAAATGTTGTGTTAAGGCTAAATTATGGAATTGAAAGAGGAACTAGGAATGAGAAAAACTATTTTTGCTAATTACTTTTGAGGCTTCTTTGCTTGGATGGCAACCTTCTTTATATTCCAAACTTCATTTCCCCTCAATTGTTTTTTTTCATACCAATGCTACTAACTTGAGCTAAAAGGTACAATTTTTTTTATGCAACATTTATTAGACTTTTTAGGATAGCAAGTAAAATTTAAATGAGGGGCAACATAATGGTTGATTATTTCTGTTCCTTTCATTCTATGGAGAGTCGAATGAATACTTCACCATGATAGAGGCATAATTTCGCTTGGTTCTTGCACTATTAACCCTTCAAAGACTCCAATAATCTCTTTACAGATAAGTTTACCAAACTAATCCTTAAATCTTTTACTGTTGAGCTTTGAATATTCCTTTATTTTAGTTCTCTATTTTATCTTTCTTTTGGGGCTTCTGCCACAATTCCGCATCCTACCTCATGTATTTGATTCCTTTTATTGTTAATGTAAATTGAGCTCTATGCCCTCAACCTTCCAAATTAAAAATAAAAAATAAAAAAATAAAAAAGATAAAAAGATAAATGCCTCCTTGTCACTTGTACAAAATAACTAGAATAGACTACAGTCGACCAAACAACCCCCTTGTGGGGAAAAAAGTATAAGTCAGGACTCACCCGGAGCCTACTAGGAGGACGTCACGTCTAAAGTGGACCTATCACAGTATATTGAAGTGAACCCAATTTACACGTGACAGCTTCCTATTAGGCTCCAGATGCATCCGGAGGTCAACACAAGTCTTGANCAGTTTCCAACCATTTCAAAATTTCCTTCTTGACTACTTCTTTTATCATTGGGTTTAATCTCTTTTGTGGATGAATTCTTGGTTTATATTGTTCATCCAGTATAATTCTGTGCATACAGATTGTAAGACTGTTTACCTTAATATCAGCTAAGGTCCAACCAAAAGCTTTCTTATATCTTTTCAATGTATCTAACAGCATTTGAATATCAGCTAAGGTCCAACCAAAAGCTTTCTTATATCTTTTTAATGTATCCAAAAGTCTTTCCTCTTGCAAATCATTTAACTCTGAAGATATAATAACAGGTAATGTAGATGAGTTTACCAGAAACACATACTTCAAGTGGTTAGGCAATGTTTTCAACTCAAGTTCTGAATAATTGACGGAACTAGATTCTTATCAGCATTTCCTGTAATATCTAGCATCTCAAATTTTTCTTGAACATAATCTAATTCTTTATTTTCTATTTCGTTTAAAATAACTTCATCTTTGTCTTTAAAATCTTTTTTCTCTTCAAAATATTCTTTAAAAAGATCGTTCAATAGATGTTCACTAATTTCCATGCGAAAACATTCATTGTCTCTTTCAACTGCATGGTATTTCATAGATTTCGCAGCGTTAAAAGTCACTTCTTGATCATTAAATCTCATAGTTAATTCTCCTTTTTGAACATCTATCATAGCTCTTCCAGTAGCTAAAAAAGGTCTCCCTAAAATTATAGGTATTTCTTTATCTTCCTGCATATCTAAAACAATAAAATCCACAGGAAAGATAAATTTATCAACTTTTACTAACACATCTTCTATAACTTCCTTAGGATAAGTAAATGAACGATCCGCTAGCTAAAGAGTTACAGAAGTAGGTGAGACTTCTCTTAATCCTAATCTTTGAAAGTTGATAGAGGCATAAGATTAATGCTAGTCTCCCAAATCACATAAAGCTCTTCCATAGAATTTTTCACCGATAGCACACGGTATAGTGAAACTTCCAGGATCCCAAATCACATAAAGCTCTTCCATAGAATTTTTCACCGATAGCACACGGTATAGTGAAACTATAATCACATAAAGCTCTTATAAAATCACTAATAGCACATGGGGTTAATGCTGGCTCCAAAATCACATAAAGCTCTTCCATAGAATTTTTCACCGATAGCACACGTTATAGTGAAACTACCTGGATCTTTTAATTTTTCAGGAAGCTTTTTCTGAATAATTGCACTACAATCTTCTCTAAGTGCAACTGTCTCATTATCAGTGAACTTCCTTTTCTTGTTCATATCTTTCATAAGCTTCACATAATTGGGCATTTACTCTAAAGCTTCTACGAAAGGTATATTTACCGTTAATTTCTTAAGAATTTCTATAAAATTAGAAAATTGTTTATCATTTTTGTGTTGCTTCAATCTTTGAGGAAACGGTGGTGGAGGTTTCTCTACAATAATTTTCATTGGTGTAAATGGATACTCTAAATTTGGGTATTCATGATCCTTTTCTTTTTCGGACATTGGTGTAAGTGGATATTCTAAATCTGGGTATTCATGATCCTTTTCTTTTTCTGTATCCATTTTCTCTTTTTCAGCTTCCGTTTCTTTCTGCACTCGTGTTTCCAATTCTTTTCCACTTCGTAATTGTATCGCTTTTATTTATTCTTTTCCTTGATCTTTAGGATTTGGTTCCACAGTACTAGGAAAATTTCTTGATGTTCGGTTACTAAGCGCAGTAACGATATGCCCCAATTGGTTTTCAATATTCTTGATAGCAGTTCCTTGATTTTGTAACTAGTTTTCTTGAATTTGTAATTGATTTCCTTGATTCTGCAATTGTTGACCCATGTTCAATATCAGTTCTTCCATAGATAACTTCTTTTCCTTAAATTGAGTGTTATTGTTAAATCCTAGAGGATAAGAAGGTCTATAATTAATTTTTCCTTGGTTGGATGAATTTCCCAATGGGTTTTCTGGGCTGTTTACCCATTGTTGATTTGTAGAAGAATTGTTATTCTAATTAAAGTTAGGATGATTCTTCTCTGGGTTATAATAGTTCGAATAAGGATTGTTGGGTCTATTGTTAATAACATTTAAAGTCTCAAAANACTACAATAGTATTTAGAGAATATATGAGTGGCACGAGTAAAGTATATGTATGATACGGATAAAGAAATATGAAAAAAAAAAGGCAGCCTAAGATAAACATGGAGTGAGAAAATTAAGAAGATTGGGAGAAAATGGTAATAGGTGGCTGATTACCGAGAAATATAGAAGAGATCATTGATATTTAGGACTTCTTCCTAGGACTAGCAAGGGGCATTCATATGAAATGAGTGCAGGCAGAAAAATGAACTTTATTCTCTTGATAAAACTTGCAAAAACCATCAAGAAATTCAGACCAGTATTTTAATAAATATACCCAATAACTCGAGAATGATCTTTAATAAAAATAACATAATAGTGAAATCTTAAGGGACTCGAAGCATGACTTGAACTATCAACAATGATGATGGGTGATGAAGGAGATTATGCAAAAAAAACATAACTGTATGTTTCATGTCACATAAGATGGACCAGCATTCCAAATTACAGCGTACCAATAGAAGCAACAGCATCAAAGCCTAAGAAAGAGATGGCCTACGAAAATGAGTAGGCATATGTTAAGGGAAGTGATCGTATTCTTCTTGAGAGATAATAACAAAGCAAAACTGGATGAATCAAGCAGACCAAAAGTATTTGAGGTACTGATATTTCATATTGTAGAAGAAGATTGTCCCAAGAAGAGGATATAAAATCCATGAAAAGAGTTGAAGGATTAGAGGATGAGACTGTTTAAAGGGGACATTTACATACATATCACACAATTCTTATATAATTACATATCTCACACCTAAACTTTCATATTTACGCACACAACACTCAAATCTTTAATATCACATCAAAAAGAACCTCATTACTATTTTTTGAAAGTAAAATACGCCTTTTCATGCATTGATTCAAGTAAAAAACTGCTGTGTGTAAATATCAAAGTTTAGGTGTGAGAAGTAAATACATGGGAATTGTGTGGTATGTATGTAAATTTCCCTTGTTTAAATTATGGAGATATCAACGGGAGTGTAGATGGTAATAAAAGAGCCAAAAAAAAAAAAGCACGAGGGTGACACACAATCCTAGAAAAAATGAGCATGCGCAAGCACAAGACAACGAGCACAAGTTCAAAATATCATACATGCAAGCAGAAGCGTGGAGATATGATGAGCAGCAAGTGCAGGCGCACATAGCAGCATACACGCAATGGCAGAACAGTCGATGCACGGGGGCACTATGTAGCATATCAAGTGCGGGCTCAAGTACNCATCGTTTGAAACTCTGTCATATTTAAAGGTAGCACAAAGTTCTAAAAAACTAGCGAGGTATAAATTAGGATATTCATTTGGTGTACCTCTGAATTAATTGTTTTGTACCATTTGGATAATAGCAGCTTTGAGTTCAAATGAATTAGAAGCTGCATCAGGATTTTGGATAGATAATTGAATTTCATCTACTGTAGGATTTGCATAATCTCATAGAGTTCTAGGTTAATGTTTATTTTCTATTCCTTGATTGTTCACATTATTTTCCATTGTGTCAGAATTTCTAGATTCTTTTCTTAGTTTTCTAATTCTTCTAACAGTGCGTTCTAATTTTGAATCGTAAGGTATAAGATTTTCAGGTCCAAATTTACGCATACAATGAAATCAGTACCACAGAAAAACAGTTAACTAAATATGAAAATAAGTTGCAATTCAAGTAAAAGTTTTCTAATAATCCTAATTTGTCGGATACTCTAATTATGATTTTTTTTTAAATCTAATTTTAACTCCCCGTCAACGGCGCCAAAAACTTGACAGCGACTTTATGTATGTTTAAAAATACAAGAATTTGATACTGCTGCTAGAAGATTTAAATCCCCAGCAACGATGCTAAAAACTTGACAACGGTTATAGATTTGATAAAGATGTGTATGAAATATTCAATAATTGCAAAGTCACACTTATCAATGCAAGTATACGTATCTTTCAAGTAATACATGGCTCTAATGGAGTCCTGGATATCGATCCCACAGGGAGTAATATTAGAGGCTACGAACTAAGATTTAAAAAAATTAATACTTAATCACAACAATATAGTTCAAATTGCATATTTGTCCTTAATAGGCAATATAAATAAAAATGTAATTTTAATAAACTCTTAATTAACTAATTCTACCAATAAAAGTTTAATTGTGAAGTTCAATATATAAGAAAAAACATCCTTCTCCTTGTCAAGAAGTTTAAGTGAATGGATAAATTGAATCAGTTCAAATTGTATTGTGTCAAATAGGAGCATACCTATTTTTTACCCTTTGGACCAGACATAAAGAACATTGACTAATCCTATGCTTGGTTACTGAATTTGCGGCTAGGTTGGGAGGATACCGCTCTCATTTCGGAGCTCCTACGTTCCCCTCGCCTGAGTCTAAATACACTTCAACACCCAAACGATAGGACCGAATTGAGGATTTTAGTCTGTCACTCTAAAATCTTCAATTCTACGCCCGATAATTTTTATTTTCCTATTTATTTGCACCCAATTTTCAAGGAATTTGACCTCCCTAAATCTTGGATGTAATCTTCACTTTAGTTGTAAAATTCAACATGTTTTAACAAATCAATTGATCAGATTTAAAGTAAATTAAGATTCAAGTGAAAAGATCATCAAAACTTCTTTAAATTTCTCATGGCATAACCAATTCAAATTAGCATTTCACAAAATCACAAGACAAGGAGAAAGACAGAGAAAACTACTCATAACTCATGGAGAATATACGACAGAACTTAGAATTTATATATAAAAGTAAAGTCATACAAACTTCAATAAGTAAATACAATCCATCTCTAATTCCTCCCCAAGCAAACTCCTCCAAGTTCCTCTGAATCTCTTTCTTTCTTTACAGCACACAGAATTCTCCTTCAAAGCGGCAAGGAGGAAGAAATCTCTCATTTTCCTTCCGCTCTTACAATCTCTCAAAGAATTCCTCACAATACTAACCACTCTCTACACTCTAATGGGCACCACAAACAACAAAGACTCAACGGACACCCCTGGGCACCCCCTTTTTTGGTCTCCAAATGTTTCTTTTAAGGTTGTAGAAGAGTTTTCAAGAGTTTCCCAAGCGTCCCTTTAAAAATCGTCCACATTCAATGCATCTGTTGAGAGAACCGACTTGCTTGCCGTCAACGGCCTCGATGGCGCCGTCGGCGGCCTTCTAGAA
>JXCR01092491.1:61946-112235 GCA_002079205.1 Phalaenopsis hybrid cultivar | reverse complement strand
TTAGTTATGGATGGTCTTATTGGACATTTACAGGAGGATGTACCTTAATGTATGTTTTTTGTTGATGATATCCTTCTCGTGGATAAGACGAGAAAAAAAGCCTAGGAAAAATTTGAATTATGAAGGTCTACATTGGAGTTTAAAGGCCTTCATTTGAATAGAACTAAAATTGAATACAAGGAATGTAATTTTAGTAGTAGTAGTTCTAGTGACAGAAGTGTAACTTTGGGTGATCAAACTATTAAAAAGTGTGAACGATTTAGATATCTCGGTTTTGTTGTTCAAAGCGATGGTGATATAGATGAGGATGTTAATAGTAGAATTTAAGTTGGTTGGTTCAAGTGGAGGAATGCGTTGGGCCTTTTGTGTGATAGAAAAGTACTGCTCAGACTGAAAGGAAAATTTTATAAAATGGTGGTGAGACCTGCAATGCTCTATGGCGTTGAATGTTGGCCTTTAAAAGAGAAGCATAATACTAAGTTAAGTGATGCTGAGATGAGAATGATTAGGTGGATGAGTGGCTCTACACTTAGAGAGAAAATGTGAAATGAATATCCGTGATAGGGTTGGGGTAGCTCTAGTGACAGACAAAGTTAGAGAGTCGTCTTCGATGGTTTGGTCACATTAAACGTCGATCGTCTGATGATCCGATTAGGAGAGTAGATGTTTTAGATTTGACTTATGTTAAGAAAGGCAGAGGTAGACAGGAAGACTTTGGCTTATTGTATAAAAAATGATCTTAATTTAATAGAACTATATGAAAATACGACACTAAAAAGGACGCAATAGAGAAAAAGGATTCATGCAGCCGACCCCACGAAGAGGAATTAAGGCTTTGTTGTTGTTGGTGGTATTTTTGTTGTTGTATCAACTTCTCTAGTGAATCCAAAGACTCGCACATTTGACTTATCCCTAGACAATCATCACTTTAGGGACTCATTCTCAATAATTATTTTAAGGCATCATGTCAAAGACAACTTCAATTTTAACTATTTTTTCATAGGGAAAGAACCATAACGCCACATTGATAGTGATCCTGCCCCACTGTGTGTCCAAAGTAGCTCAATGGCAAATCAAAGATGCAAGAGTCCTGATAGGTATTGTAAGATCTATTGATCAAGTTATTAAATCTAATAAGAACTCATAAGACAGCTATAGATAAATAAAGTATTTATAAAAGATATATAATCAAAACAAGGCAGCCAGATGTTCCCGCTCAGGATAATAGATTGTTAGTTGCAAACAAAGCAAAAAACTCCATCCAAGGTTATTTCTATGGATTTCAAAATTTATGGACTGAGTCTGCTAATATGATTTTCCATGAGCTTCACCCTGAAATTGAGTTTACTTGCTCCTTCAAATTTGATGAATCATAAGTCTTCTACTATGGATGTATGATTTAAAAAATAACTTTACAAAGAGCAACGTCTTGTATCAAAAAAAGAGATGCAACAACTGCAATATTTTAGTTGCAGGAACTATGAATATGTTGCCAACTTCTCAAGGAAAATATGATTTACAAAAGTTTAAGAAAATTATAAAGGAAAGATGTACTTATCCATAAAATCATCAAATCAAAGTACATACAAGGCCATCTCTCCATCCAAGTTCATTTTTCAAAATCTATAGATTTAATCTTCTTATATGATTTATGCTAAATTGCAAATAATATATCTTTTCATTGTTCAGAAGATTCATCAACAAAAGGAAGGGGAGCAAATTTGTTTATGCAGCTTTACCGTGAAATTGAGTTCGCTTGTTCTAATATGATGAATCATGACCCTTCTTCGTGAATGTGTGATTTAAAGATTATTTCACACAGAGCAATGTCTTGCAAGACAAACAACCTTTTAATCCAATAAAATGCATGAGTATAGTTCCCCATCAATCCCAAAGGAAAAGCTAAGGAAGAGATATGCAACAAGTGCAACGTTTTGCTTGCAAAGCCATGTACATATTGTTGTCAACTTCGCAAAGAAATTATGATCGTCAAAAGTTTGGGCAAAATAATAAAGCGGCATACTCATGCCTAAGATTGTCAATCAAACGCTAAACAAATGATTGTTAGTTAGGTCGTTGTTCTAACAACAATGAAAAACTTAGCTCTTTTTAAATCATTCAACAAATGATTATCAAAACCCTAACAATCTCACAGATACAAGGTATGAATGCTTTGCCACCATCTTTGCATATGGATTTTAGTGTATCCAATCATAAGATTGGTTCTTCAGAATATTTAACATACATAAATCATCGTTTATTCAAATTACTAATGTCAGTCAATTACCTAATACTAATGAAGACATAAATTCATCAATTAATTGTCCTTGCATCCCCTAAGCTTAAAAATAATCACATCTCAATAGAAAAAAATTATTGAACTTCGTGTGGTTTTCTCATACTGGCATAATTATGCAGTATCCGGTGACGAGGAAGGTACTCATGAAAGGGGTGAATGTTGAATGATTATTTATCTAGAAACATTCTAATTCTGAGGTTTACACATTACAATCTATTACAATAAATCGAAGTCTTTTAACACAAATATTTATGTCATTCTATTATTTTTTCTCATTTAATGAACTTCAGTTTATTAGGTAATAAAAAACAATTCTCTTCTTCTATTTCTTTTGTTTTCTCAATTTGTAAAATCAAGAAAAGCAAATCTCTTCCTTTATCCATAAATGGAAATGATATTGATAATTTTTTGAACTTAATTCATAGTAATACATATGGAATTAACCCTATTATACCGCATGTAAACTAAAAATATTATGACCTTTATTGATGATTATAGAAAGTATACTGAGATTTATTTCCTTTGCTACAAATTTGAAGAATTGATTGTCTTTTAAAAATTTATAACATATGTTCAAACTGAAATTTCCACCATCATCAAAAAGTTAAGATCCAATTCTAGAGATGAATATGCCCCCTAAATTTTATTACTTGATTCAAAGAAGGGATTTGTTTCGTAGCGGTCATTTATTTACAACAAAAAAAATTGTAAGTCCAAATTTTGTAGTTTGAATCGTCTATTCCACCCACTATTTAATTGATAGTTTACCTTATCATGTCTCGAAGTTTGGCTCTTTTTATTATTTCCTTTTTCATACATTGATAGTATACCTTATCATGTCTAGAAGTTTGGCTTTTTTATTATTTCCTTTTCATACACATCGAAAATACCATTACATACATATTTTCAGGTGTATTTGTTTTGTTTATTTAATATCTCATGAACACCATAAACTCTCTTCTCAATATATTAAATATGCAGTTATAGGCCATACCATTTCTCATAAAGGTTATGTTTGTAATAATCCAAACTCCAAAAAATTTCATACCCTTTATCTCATCATTTTTTCTTCCTTGCTCATATTGAACCTCTACAAGGCTTATACTTTTTCTTCATCTCTATATCTATATCTATATTTATATCTATATCTATATATATATATATGAATTGAAATAGGCTCCCCAAACATGGTTTGATAAATTTTATATCTATATCTATATCTATATCNTTCATACAGAGCAATGTCTTGCAAGACAAACAACCTTTTAATCCAATAAAATGCATGAGTACAGTTGCCCATCAATCCCAACGGAAAAGCTAAGGAAGAGATGTGCAACAAGTGCAACGTTTTGCTTGCAGAAGCCATGTACATATTGTTGTCAACTTCGCAAAGAAATTATGATCGTCAAAAGTTTGGGCAAAATAATAAAGTGGCATACTCATGCCTAAGACTGTCAATCAAACGCTAAACAAATGATTGTTAGTTAGGTCGTTGTTCTAACAACAATGAATAACTTAGCTCTTTTTAAATCATTCAACAAATGATCATCCATCCATCCATCCATCCATCCATCCATATATATATATGAATTGAAATAGGCTCCCCAAACATGGTTTGATAAATTTTGATAAACATTTGATTTTCTTTCAAACAAAACCAATGTCTCATCCTTGTCTCTTTGCAAGGCATCACATCGTATTGCCCTTCTCTGAGTTTATGTTAATAGTAATGTTAAAAATGGGATTGATTTGAAAATGATTATCTATTCTCAAAATCTTCAAAGTACATTTCATATGAAAAATCTTGATCATAAGCTCATTGATGCGGGAGCGTCCGCTAATCACGGGATTGCTCATGCGGAAGCGTCCGCTAATCACGGGATTAGCAACCCTATCCAGGAATTTCACAATATCACAAAATAGTTGCTTTTCACGAAAGTCCATGAAACAAAAGCCCAAATTTTGTTCAACATTTCTACACAACTTCTTTTGCTTTTTCTGGTGTGTGTGTGTGTGTGTGTGTGTGTTAGCAGACTTTTGCCATGTTGTAAGTTTTGGATATTATAATAGCAGACTTTTGCCATTTTGTAAGTTTTGGATATTGTAATTTATGATTTTCACCCTATATACTGGTGTATCCTTTTCTTTTTATGAGTGGTGTGCTTGTAGCTTGTGAAAAATAGGTGGTGAACCACCTCAACATCCGTACTGCGCCATTTTTTGATTTCTCTCATGTTTTCAACCGAGACAGCCATCGAACATCGTCTATCTTTTTCCAAATGTTGTCAAACTCATGCAATATCATTCCCTCAATATTCCACAAACGTCTCCACATTAGATCTGCTTCCAAAACACCTTCTAGGAGCTCTAAAATGGTTTCATTTTATATTAGAGCTCAAGGAGCCATGGATTTTTAGGGTTATCATTTTGTCAAAGTCCAAAATTCCAAAAAAAATTAATTTCCCACAATAGCCTAGCAATCCCTATCATAAGTTCCAAATCTTTTCATAATCCAACTTCTCAACCCTCCACAAAATTTCACCCCGACACCTACCACAGAAACCTAAACACTTAACAAACCTTGCTTTATGATCCTGCATCCGCCATAAACATGATCGGGAGAAAATGACACAATGCTACCTAAGAGAAATCTGCAGAGATGTGTCCAGAAGTTTACTTTAGAGTATATGCAGTGAGAAATCTTCCAGCTGCAATAGAGGCTTGTCGTCTTTGAGAGAAGACAATCCAATGAGATCACCAATTGCCATAACAGTGGCTCAACAGATCAAGAGGAGAAAATGAATCATTCTATCATACGGTTTCCAGTAATGAAGAACAAATACTCGATGATTTGGGTATGAAGTATTAAAAAAGTTAGAATCTTAGAGTAAATGTCAATTTACCGGATTTTGATAGCATCATGGATTTGAACGAGTTTACCGATTGACTTCAAAAAGTAGAAAATAAAAATTGAGTAAAAAATGTTCCCCAAGACAAGAGAGTTAAATTGACATCTATCAAATTCGGGAAGAACACTTCTTTATGGTGAAAAATTTTGAAGCACTCACACCATCTTTAGTGGAAAAGTAAAATCACAATTTTAACTTTAAATGAAAATGACATACAACGCAAATACCTTCCAACACATTACCGACATGGTATGATCATAAAACTCCACAACCTGTGCCAAAGAGACTCTTCCGTAGAGTACACAACTGAATTTGATCAACTCATACTGAAATGTGAGATGGTTGATCAGAGGAGCACACAATAATAAGGTATCTTGGAAGATTGAGCTCATCTATTGGCAATGTGGAACAATTGCAACCCTATTGAGCATCCCAAGATCTGTAAATCCTAGCCCTGAAGAAGGGAGAGATAACACAACATTATCAGGATCACACAACCTTTCAAACATGGTTCAACTATTGAACCAGGAAGCTAGAATACACCCAGCGGAGCATCCCAACCTACCCCCAGGTAAAGCCAGGCCAAAGTAGAGAGCAAGTGGCAGCCAACCAGCACTCCCAAATACGTCCCAGCCAGAAAGTATTTCAAGTGTCGTGGTTTTGAGCACATTGCATAAAATTGTCACATAAGATTGTCGCATAAGATTGTCCTAATAGGAGGATGATCTCATAGATTGAGCAGGGAGCAATTGAAGAATTGAAGAATGATGTAGGAGAAAGTGAGAATGTCAAAGAGAATTATTAGCTTGTAACCGAAGGCAGTGAGTATGAGAAGCAAGTGAGTATGAGAATGCCAGTAATTTAAGCTGAGCAGATGAAAGAGACTCGCATTGCATTAACATTGGTTGTTGTAGAAGGCAGTGAGTATGAGAAGCAAGTGCCAAAAAAGAGACAACCCTAGCTGAAGAAGTCCTAGATATCCTACCGACCATTTACCTCTTGGGTGATCTCCACTGTCCAAATGCTCAATTAGAAGTACACACAAAATATTATAATGAGAAAGTTGATTTCCATGATGCTATCATATTTCAAAAATTGATTTGTTGCTCAAACTATTTGACAACTACATAACCTAGTATTTCATTTATTGTTCAACAAGTAGTCAATTTATGGATAGTCCTCTTCAAGTAAATTTAGCTATCGTTGGTTGAATCATTCAATACCTTTAGTGTGTTACCTAGATGTTGTTTATTATTTGCAAATGGTCATCTTCATCTTGTAACGTATGGTGAAGCTAATTAGGTTGGGTGCCCTAAATACTCAAATAATTATCAGCTACAATACATTTCTATGACTTTTATTTCAGGGAGGAATAAAGAAGCATCCTCGTGAGTCTGAATCATCCATTGAATCTAAGTACCTTGTTGTTTATCTTCTATTTTAAGATTATCTTCCTTGTTTAACTTCTATGTTTAAGTTGGTTTTTTCTCAGAAATGATGCAGCACAAGAAGCATCCAAATCAATCATAATGAAGACACAGCAAAAGAGACAAATTAACCCATCACAAGGAACATAATGAAGACATTAATTTAATATTGTTCAGACTGTGTTTTACTTTTATGCAGTAATGTGAAATTCAAATAATAAGAGTATTAATATGTGGAAATAAGATAATATGTTTATAGCAATAATTCAATCAATTGAAAAATCATCACACATAGGTTTGGCTTGGGAAAATTTTTTGGAGAATAATTTCCCGCAAATTCAAATTGACATTAGGTTTTATTTTGGAACACTTATGTTTACTAGCATGAAAAATAAAAAAACATTGACAACAAAAACAAAATTAGAATTTTATAGTGCCAACCATTCTAGAGGAGGAATTTAGTGATCTCCCTCAAATTATCTCTTTAATGAGTGATACTCTATTTTATTTTGTAGAATTATTTTTAATTTTAGTTGAAAATTGTCATGTACATCTTCCTCTATCTCTCCATATAATTTCCTCTCAAAAGTCTCATAAAACCTAGGAAAAAATGCACTTGAGTGCTACCAGTCAAGGCTAGGAAAAAGA
This sequence comes from Phalaenopsis hybrid cultivar, assembly GCA_002079205.1. Classification (NCBI taxonomy): domain Eukaryota; kingdom Viridiplantae; phylum Streptophyta; class Magnoliopsida; order Asparagales; family Orchidaceae; genus Phalaenopsis; species Phalaenopsis hybrid cultivar. The sequence goes on along the minus strand of JXCR01092491.1, from coordinate 104,952 downwards.
TAACAATCTTATTCCCTTGAGCATTTGGACAACATGTACTACTTGAAAAAATGTGAAAAAGCTCTAGATCTATTCAAGAGAAATCTAAATCCCTACATCAAAATCAAATTACCCTAAGCTAGTAACCAGATCTCGTTCCTACATGACCTAGTTTTGATATAAACCTAAAAATAATACTAACAATTCCTTGAAAATTATGAGAACTTCAAAATCATATCAAGACACTCCAACCTAAATATCACATAAGTTTACAAGTCCAGAAGTTTTCTAGATTCTCTAGAACAAAAGCCTGAAGTTAAAACAAAATTTCGGGTGAAAGGCTCTGCTGTTGCCAGACTGACACATACTTGATACAGTCCCTTAAGATCCACTACTCCAAACAGCAGACAATTGCTTGTTGATCATAAGTGACTTAATTTAAAGCCTCCTAAGCCTAAATCAGCACTCAATCAATGTTTTAACCCATGGCTACCACCAAGTTTTGGTGTCAAAAGAAAAGGTTGGACCAATAAAAAAGCTATAGAGGAGACACTTACATAAAAGAGTTTTTTTTTTTTTTTTCACGAGACACTTGGTATATCTCCTTTTCTTATGTTATTTTTTTCCCTTCAATATGGCATCATTTCATGCGAGATAAAAGTTTTGCTTTATCTAAAGAAAATTCTATGAAATTTAAATCATTCCTCCAATAGTTGGATCTACAAAATTTAACAAGCCATTTACCGTAACCTATCCTTAGATAATAATTGAGTGACCTCAAATTTCAACAAATTTCTGAGTTTAACAACAAAATTTAAGATGATACATCTCTAAATTAATCAAAGCATAAATACTTATTCATGTCTTGGCATAAATTGGCTATATTTACAATTTTAGATTATATTTACTAACAAGTTTATATCACATAAATTTATATAAACCAACTTCTTTGATTGATTTCAAATTGTCATTTTGCATCATTTAAGCATCTCATATCAAAAGGTACTCACTATTACACTCACATTTTAATGTAAATATTTGCTTGCACAATTGCATCATCTTTATACAATAAACTCACAAACACAACATGCCGCCTAAATCAAATAGTATGGAACAACAAAGGGTTTAGTAAAGATAGTAGAAGACAAAAATACTAAAGTAAATAATCATAAAGATAGGATTAAGTACAAAATTCATTGGAGGAAACTAATAGCAAAATGCAAATCCTACAAGAGACAAATCAATGAATTAAACCTTAGGCTGCAAACTCTATCTTTCGCACTCACATAACATTTTTTAGGAATGTTCAATTAGAGAAGAATCACCATGTTTGACCCGAGCAATGTAATAGGAATAATTCTAAAGGGGGAAATTAAACAAAGAATTGTGATGACTTTAGTAGCAAAACAAAGAAAGTCAAGGTAGAAGCTTCATCATTTATTGGGGTCTCTGATCCCAATAAATTATTTGACTGATTTAGGCAAATAAATGGTTTTTTACGACGTATCAGATTGATGATTGTCAAAAAAAAACCTTTTGCTAAAAATGAAACTTGTTGGCTACGGAAAAGCGTTTTTAGATAATGTTAATGTTAAAGTATAAGTTTTAGATATATGACAAAAAATTTCAAGGGAAACTGATGACACTTAAACAAGAGAATATAACAATCACCCAATACTTGAACATTTCCTATGATTTAATGACAAGAACACAAGCAAAAATAATGATTAGCACTTAATAATCATTGATAGAATGTAAATAAGAAAAGGAGCAGACTTTCAAAATTCTTAAACACATACAAAATGCAATCCACTGTGCTTTTAATGAAAATAAAAAACTCATCCAATTTGGATTAGAGTACAACTACTGTTCATTCTATCTAAAGCTCTAATCAAAGAACTACACCTCCACAAGTTAGTGTCCGCAACACCAAAGCTATTATCAAGGCAACATCTAACAATAATAAGAATATTTGTCTTAAATGTTATAAGAAATGACATATGCAGCAATACAAAACTATGTTTATTAAAGAAAAATATCATGATCAAGAGTATGAGGAAATAAAAGAGATTAGTGATGATTGACCAATTTCAGTTGATGTTTTGACAGATATAAATAACTCTATTTGTGTGATGAGATGTTTATCTATAGAGAAGAGTGAACCAGAAAACTAGAAAGGAAAAAAAATATATCTTCAAAATGCATGTAACAAGTGATTACAGAAGATAGTGATAAGAGCATACCATCCACCAAGCACCAATAAAGGCAGGTTTAAAGCCGGAAACACATCTAGTACATTTTCATGAGTTAGGTGAACCAAAAATCACTTCCAATCAATATTAATGTACAGTGCCTATTAAAATAGGAAGTTATGAGAATTATATGTGGTGTGATGTGCTTCATATGGATATAACTCATACTTTTGAGCAGACCTTGATTAACTGATACGAACATCAATCATTATGATAGAGATGCACTTAGAGGTTCAAAGTTAATGACAAAACGGTTAAGCTTTATCCCTATAAAACCAACTAATAAGATCAACCCAACAACACACAAGCCAAAATTAGAAATAAAACATCGCAAAACTCACTAGATTAAAGGTTAAGAGAAATGATGCTTCGCAAGAGCATTTAGACGGGTAACAATAAAAACAAAATTAAACAAATCACAATGAGTATAATAAAAACATCAAATCAGAAAAATTTATGTATGATTTGAAATTTTAAATGTTGCAATTTTATTTTGTAAGAATGTGTATTGCGTTTTAATTGCATGGATTTTATAACAATTTTAAATTTTAAATTTCACTGAAATTTAAAATTTTTAATTTATAAGGAAATTATTTATAAAAATAAGAGAAGATGTTTATTTGCATTAAAACAAGTAAAACAACTGCCGTTTAGACTTGGCCAACCAAGAGTGTTTGTAAGGAGTACTCCCTCAACCAATTGGCCAGCCAAGGGCCAATCCCCATCTCCCTCTACTCCATACTATCTTTGCAGTAGGGCATTCTTTAAACTATTGACGTTTGCTGAAAAGAAGAAAGAGGATCGTGATTGAGAAAAATGGGGATTTAATTGGAGAAGTGAGGCATGGAGGCCAACCACTCAAAAGATGATTCAATGATCTCCATCGATCCATCTCTTCAACGAGTTATAAGTTATTTTAGCTTTAAAAATATTTCTTGTTTCTTGTTGTAGAATTGTAAATCTCTCTCACTCCACATTGATAGGCTCTAGTTTCATAACAAATGTGACATTCTGCTCCAATGCATTAAATCAGTCAATTCTACCTAGAATGCTTCATTCAGTCAACCATTTCTAAGTTATAAAAATCATTGGCATTGATCACGAGCATTAGAGAATCAATTCAAGTTATGATTATGAAAGGACTTATTTTCTAATTATTTTAAATTAATAAAACACTGCTTTTGTACCATTCTGAAATATATTATCTATACAAAAATTATATGTGAATATCGTTTGACGCTATGATTGGCAAATAAGAATAAGCAGATTCACAGTTCTAAAGCTCCTCAAAAGCAGCTGCATACGAAAAATAAGATATATAGCAACTCATCAATTAGCATAAAATTTTTCATTCTTGCAGGTAAATAAGAACGGTATGAAAAAAAAATATTGAGCCAACGCTTATATTTTCATTCATTGCAAATTTAGTTACTTTATGGATGAGTAATGACAAAAATTATGCATCAATAATTATTTTACAACCTTAGTTCAAAGAGCCAAATGAAATACTTCAGATTAAAAACAAGGCAGAGGATGATGCATTATGTCCTTTCGATGAATTCCTATAATCCACAAACTCTCAATTTGAACATTTAATCACAAATTATATTGAAAATGGTTTAAACTAATGCAAGGATAGGCACGCCTAAGCGCTTTTTTACAAAATTAACAATGGGGCTCGGTTCTATGTGTGGCATACACCTCAAAATATGTGAGGAGCGCCACGTCTCCGGTCTAGTGAGACGTGCACAATTAGATCTAGTACTTTTTTAACAAATATATAAAAAAAATCCTTAATAAAACATCTTTACTTATCCAAATAACACAAACAATCCACGTCTCCAGTCTAGTGAAATGTGCACAAATAGATCCCGGTTTTCTTTAACAAATATAAATAAAAAAACCTTAATAAAACCTTATACTTATCCAAATAACACCAACGCCATTTTTCCACAAGACTCGGGCCTAAGCAACCCTCCTCTCACATAAGCCTTCTCCGCTCCGCACGCACGCTGCCAGTCAGCTCCGTTGCCGTGGCCACACCTCCCTGAAAAGTTCACTTCCTTTACAGAAAACTCCTTTTCGCCTGCCACATTTATTCCTCTTCTGATGACAATCCTTTAACCCTAAATTCTTTTCATTCCTAAATCTAAATTTTTTAGATAGTTTACTAGTGTTTTTTGTTTGTCCGAACATCAACACATTTTATTATTATTTTTTTTAATCAAAATTTTCATACTAGGGTTTTGTAAGAATGGTTAGACGTAAAGTGAATATCATAAAGGATAGAAACAACCCACCAGTGAGACAGCGTGTAAGTTGATATTGGATGGAATGAAAGACATGTTCATCTACAACATACTTATTGCAAGAAGTTAGTTGAAGAAAGTGTTGCATAAAATGAAAGCGCACTATCTGGCTCACACAAGAACGTTGCACCTCATGCCAAAAGGAACGAGGCATTAGCCTCACAATAAAGAATACATATAATTAAAAAAATTCATTAATATGACATAAATCATTGACATATTGATTTAATTTATTATCATAAAGACATGAACCGAATCTCAATTTTAAATATTTATATTAAATGAATGTCCGAAATGATATTCAATGTAAAGATTCACTTAAAATTTAAATATATCACGAGGAACAAGATCTACAATGGCCAAATTCTTATTTTCACTATCTTTAAAAGAAGCATCATATATAATAAATTTGTTATCATCAATTTTTGTTTTATTAGAAATTTTCAAATCTTATATACCTACAGCATATTTCTTGCTCTATATTTATTCATATTAGATCAAAAATAATTTAAAATAATAATAAATCAAAAAGCATGCTTAAATCACCTAACTTTTTTCACTGAATTATATTAGATATATTAGATATAATAATATAATATAATATAACATAATAATTTATTTACATAACATGACGGAGGCATCACCTCAAATGCCGCCAACAAAAAAGTTGTAAGCATCACTGGTGCGGTGAAGCTTAAGCTTTGAGATTTTTTTGTGCACCTCAATTTGAGGCAAGGCTTCAGACTGCGCCTCGAATGCCTTCACAAATAAAGTTCATTTATGAACAAGAAGACAATAACAAACCATTTAGCATGATACTTTTATGCAATAATAGATGTTGATTCTTATCATGGAAGTAAGTCAAAAGACAAATATTCCTCATCTTCTTTACCACAATGTCGAGATGCAAAAGGACATGTGAATTGAGATATATGTGGAGAATGACAGAGATAATAGTGTAAGAGTAACCAAACATGATGTCTACTGGAAGTGCTAGACAAGAACAAAAGCATGTCTATATAATTATCGCAATATTTATTTATGAAATGACTTTTCAATTAATCTGGCAGCCCTATCAAATTCAATATGATCCATTCTATATGTTCTGATGGTCAACACATGAAACCACCATTTATCTATGATTTGATAACTGGGGTATTAAATGAGCAGAATAACACTTGAATACTGTTGAGGAAATTAAAATACTTGAAATCAAGCTAGAGCGAAAATCATGTCTAATTGTTAGTCTAATATTAGGAATAGAAACAATCAATATTTTGATTAACAATACCTACTACACTGAAGCTTCAGATTATGTTAAGAATGCTAAATACACTTTTGGGTTTCTTGATGGAATGATAGAGGAGATTGAAAGCATCTATTGATATAAATTGTTAAAAAATGCTACTTCTTATAAAATGACAGGAATGGAAAAGGTTTTAGGAAAAGAGAAAACATATATATTAAACACCAAGTGCAACATACTACAAAGATAGGATTTAAAAAAATGATGATAGGTTTATGTAAAAGAGAACATATCTAATAAACACCAAATGCACCATATTACATAGATTTGATTTAAAAAGAAAATAATGACTTGTCTCAGTACAAGAATGCTTAAAACAAAGAAGATAATAAAGTTCATCTCCAATCATTTGTGGGCTCTAGCTTTGATGAGAAACTCTTTTAAGAAATTCAGCCTATTAGAATTAGATCAGCCATGGCGTACTTGACCCTACAAAGCAAGCCAACCATTAAAAAGTATATTCAACTTCCCACAATGGCTTGATTTTATTTATGCAAGGAAATCTACAGAAAAATAAGTTAGAAATATTATCTTACATAAAAAGGATTTGGTTAAATGTTAACTATACAAGAATAACAACAAAGCCTTTATTTAACTTTTAAGAATGTCAGGTTCAGAGAAAGTGCCAGTTATGGGCTTCATTTACAATTACAATGCAATGGGCATGACTAAGAGAAAGCCAACTATGGGTTTCATTTACAAAATAATGGACGAGTCTAATAAACTGATAGATTTAGACTAAAGATAAGTTGAGTCCAGTTAGAAGTCATTGAGGATAAGTGAAAGTTTGAACTTCAACATTATTTGCATGCCACAGGGTAATATCTTAATCCATAATTTCAATATTTTGAGAACAAGTCAACTAATCCTAAAATCAAATTAGTTTATATCATTACAAGGATAGGTTGATAATTGACTCAACTGAGAAGACAAAAGATGGCATTCAACTTGTACCATTCTCAAATAAGAAAGGACTATTTGAACCGATGTTTACAATTATACAATTGGGTATTGAGGTGTTTTTCATTCGTAAGACTAGGCGTAAGCCCCGAATCTAAAAAAATACGTAAATTAATAAATATTATATAAACCATAAAGCGTGAATTAAGAAATAACTATAAATATTCTAATTTATTAAAGAGTTAAAAAATAATATAACAACGTTCTAAGTAAAAAGTAATTAATTTGCATAAAATTAGAAGCAACACATTAATATCCTAACATCCAATACAAAAAAAAAATGGGTTATACCAACATTGAACTAACAAAGTAAACTAACATATTAAATTAAAATAATAAAACATCATAATATAATAATCAAAATAAGTTCATAATTAATCTTTCCCCCTTTCTCATAGTGCCTTCCACTTAAACAAGAATATAATAAGTCATTAACATTTGAATTTTTAATTTTAAAGTCCTTAGTGCTCTCATCTCCCAATTAGTTTTCATTAGAATCATGACGTAATAAATTATTTATTTTGTGCATTACAATTAGTCGTATCTATATTCTCTCATTTCTTAATATCTATAAATCCTATTATTTTCTATTTTTCATGATTATCATCAATAAAAATATTAATTAAAATAATTATGTTGATAATTTGAATCTCAGAAACATAAATTTTTGTGGATATATATTTCTTTTATTTCTCGTTATGTAGTGTGTGAGGTGTGAATGTCAATAGATGAAGAATATTGATGTTATTTTTAGCTTTGTTTAAAAAAGTTACGATTAGCCTCCAAATTTCGAGGCATTTTTTAAGACAAGTGACTTGAGACGAGCCTCAGCATCGGGCAATGAGGTGTAAGCCTCATTGTGATTTTTTGTTAAACAAAACAGAAATGGTCCTTTTATTGTGTAATTTTAAACAAAAATTTGAACTACAACAAACCAAAAATATAGCTACAAAAGGTCCTTAAAATAACTTTTAACATTTATTGCTTGAAATTAGGAAGAATTCTCACAATTTTGATTGAATTTCTTTCAGATTTAGTTTTTTTTTTCTTTTTCTTTTTTCTTTTCAAATTTAGTTGAATGATGAATTCAATTTGATGATACCACTGCAAACTTATAGGACTTGCAATTAAAGTATTGGGATTTATATGTTCATTTTCTAATATGGGTGAAATTAGAGTATATATAATTCAGTTTGTACAAAAATGTGAAATTGATCAGGTATCTTGAGAATGAACTCCATGGGTTATACCATATACAAGAGACAAAATGATAGAAATACGAAGAAAAATACTTTAAAGAATGACAAAGTTCCCTTGGTTTGTAATGATGTGCAATCGGATGATAATGATTTATGAAAAATGATAATGGAGCAGCACAATCAAATTCACAACAATATTTCAATATTGATTTCTTTAATGAAAATAAAAGTAAGACAAATAGGTCTAACAAAATCTAACAAGAAATAAACATAAAATATATCCATAAATATTTTGTAATTAAAATTGTAATGGATAATCATTATTTTACATCAAATTATGGCATGGAGCAGTTGGAGCAGTAGGGAGCAGACCAGGGAGCAAACAAGGGCTTGACGAAACAAAAACTATAATGATATGTTTGTCTGATAAAGAGCAAGGAATATCAATCTTTATGCTATTAATGATCTATTGAACTCATAAAAAATTAGATCCTTTTGATAAATGTCAACTAAGGAAGAGAAATGATTGATGAAAATGTGAAATTGATCGGGTGTCTTAAGAATGAACTCCATGGGTTATACCATATACAAGAGACAAAATGATAGAAATATGAAGAAAATTTCTTTAAAGAATGACAAAGTTCCCTTGGTTTGTAATGATGTGCATCGGATGAGAATGATTTATGAAAAATGATGATGGAGCAGCACCATCCAATTCACAACAATATTTCAATATTGATTTCTTTAATGAAAATAAAAGCAAGACAAATTGGTATAACACAATCTAACAAGAAATAAACATAAAATATATCCATAAATATTATGTAATTAAAATTGTAATGGATAATCATTATTTTACAGCCAAGTATCACATGGAGCGGCTGAAGCAGTAGGGAGCGGACCAGATATCAAACAAGGGCTTGATGAAACAAAAACTATCATGATATGTTTGTCTGATAAAGAGCAAGGAATATCCGTTTTTATGCTATTAATGATCTATTGAGCTCATTAAAAATTAGATTCTTTTGATAAATGTCAACTAAGTATCGTAAGAAAATTGATTGTAGTAGTTCAATCATTTTTAATTAATATTATCATTAATTATTATTCATTAAGGAAGAGAAATGATTGATGAAGATAAAACATGGCCAAAATTGACGAGAAGAAAATGACAAAATAATTCAACATGTCGATAATTCTAATGAAAACTCATTAAGAACCTATACAACAATGAATTTAAAAAAGATTTAGCTTAAGAGTCCGTTTAGGGCAGCTTATAATTGTGGGTCGTACCGTTTGGTTCGCGCGTTTCCCCAGCTTATCCGAAACCGGCCCGCGAGCCACATTTCAGGATAATTAGTTTATCCTAAAATGCACAAGCTGCCCCAAACGAACCTTAAATCTTACTCGACAGAAAAAATGGTAATTTTAAATCCATGATTTAGTAATTCAGCTCTTTCTCGATTTCTTAATTTTGCCCTAACAGATTTACAAATATTGTTTTTGGCAATAATTTAGTAAAGCCGGATTTATAAGATTTACTAAAGTTGTCAAAGTCGATACCATAAAGCTCTTAGTGATGAAGTGAGAAATTTTTTAATTTAAAAATTCTAAAATTGATGGTTTATTATATTCTTTTGGTGCTAGAGGACACTAGCAGTGGAAGAGGAAATCATTTTGTTATACTTATTTTGAAATATTATGTTATTATGTAACGCAAGAGCTTGGGTCGCGGTGCTATAGTTGTTATAGTACCATGGCCCCTTTTTTTATATTTGATCCCTTGCCTTCTTCTACTCTATTCTTAAGTGTATTTCCTTCCTATTCTAACTACTAATACTTATCATAAATATGTTGTTAGCTATCATAGGGTTCAATTTTTTATCTTCCATATTTTAGATTTGTTGCCAAGGTAGCCGTCGGGTGTCGGCGCGCACTTTCTAGGGTTGTATCAGAGAACGAGAAAGTGTTCGGGTTGTAACTCGCCTGAGGTGTTGAGCATATCCCAAGGATCAAGTAATGCTCCAATTATATTTTGATCCCGCAAGGATATCCTTACCAAACTCCGCAACATTTACAACCATCCCTCTCGCTATCGTAGTACCATAACCCCGCCCGGGATTTGGAATTAGCCAAGAAGGCAACAGGCGATCAAACATTGAATTAATTTTTCTACATTCATCTACAATTTAACAAATGAAAAAGCCAATAATCAAATTAAATTAAAACAGTATATTGAAGTTTACCTCACCACTTATTGTCAGTGTTTTCTATAAATGTTTCACTTCTATCGTTTATCTTTTAATCAATAAAATTAAACTGAAAAATTAATTTAAAAATAATAGTAAGTCAAACAAGTCAGTGAATACTCATACTATCAACTACATTAATACAATGGTATTAGAATATTAAAATATTAATATGCATAATTCTGCATTAATTGCTTTGATTTGCATTTATTTACTTCCTTGTTTCCACTTATTCTGTTTTTATTTATTTCCTTACTAATTGATCCTGTAATATATATTTATATCTCTCTTTGCATCAGTAAAATTATCTTGGTTCCATTCTAACATGGTATCAGAGTCATGGCCTTAACTTAGTCGTTGCCTAGCTCTCGTCGGCTAGGTCTACTTCTAGCCACTAGAACATGTCTCCCGTCTAGATTATCGTCCAGAACAGATTCTCGTCTCCAAGTCAATCAGCCATTGGAACCTATTAATTGAGAACATCTTCTCATCTCCCAGAACAAGTCCCCGTCTCCCATCTAGAACAACTTCTGTTGGAACCTATAAATAGAGTCACAGGTCAATCAAGTCGCCAGAACATCTTGTATCATCCAATCAGTCGTTGGACCCTCCTGCCTCCCCAGGACAGGTGATCTAACAGCTTGAACTTTCTTCCAGCCGGCCATTAGATCTTCCAGTCGGAACCCCTTCCCAAGAACATATATTTTCCCTCTAACAACCAGAACCTTACAATGTCTCAACAACCTAACATCTCATTTAGATCAATCAGAGTCACAACAGACTCCTCTAGCACCAAGCCATCATCAGAAGGTCTACTTGACTCCATAAAAGGATCAATGCCAACCTCTGTTTCTCAGCAAACTGGAGGACAGGAAACAACATGAACTTCTTGATTATAACCCATAAACTGAACGACAATAACTTTTTCCAATTGTCCCAATCTGTGTCCTTGTTCATTAAAGGGCGTAAGAAATTTGATCATCTCACTAGTGTGATTCATAAACCTCCAAAGGCTAATCCAACATATGAAGCTTGAGAAGTGGAGAATTCCATGACCATATCGTAGCTGATTAACTTTATGGAGACTTAAATTAACTAATCATATATATTGATTCCCTTTGTTAGTGCCCTTTGGACGGCACTCCGTGATATCTACTCAGATGTAGAGAATTCCAGCCAACTTTATGAGGTATCCCAGAAAATCTGTGAGACAAAACATGGATCGAGGAATGTGCCAAGTAATACAATAATCTAGTTGCATTATGGATGAAATGCGACTAGTAATATGACTACACTTAGCAATCTTTGACCGACCTATCTATCTTCCAAAAAATTATAGAAAGGACTAGATGCTCCAATTTTTGACAAGCCTCAACAAAGAACTTGATGAAGTCTGGGGTCGGATCCTTGGTCGAGATCCTCTTCCTTCTACTCGCACTGCTTTCACTGAAGATTTGTCGCGAAGAGAATCGGAGACTTCTCATGCTTTGTGCGTCAACTCTGTCTGCCGAAGTATCCGCCTTGGTCTCTAATAGTATCCAACCTCGGGCTAATCACCCCACTAGCTATTACTATCTCAAACTCAACCACACTCGTGATACAAGTCGAAAGCTCCACGAGAAACCTGCATCCAAATCTTCGGCCAAATCTTCCACCGCCAAGAGTCTCGCTACATCTTCTGAATCAAACACAGTACAGCCAACCTCTATCCAGAACAATCTGGAATCCTCCAATTTTCTTAAAAGTCAAAGAAACACTTAATCAAGCTGCTTGGATCCAGTCTGCTTTCTTTCGGCCCGTCGACCTCCCACGTTCGGCGAGGAACTAATCTTATGACACTCACTTCTTTTGCCCCTTATAGTCTATGAATCATAGATTCAGATGTCACGAACCATACAACTGGAAGCACTCAAGTCTTCTCAACATACTATCAGAAAAAGATATTGTTAAATTGTTGACGAATCTCAAAGTTTCATTACTGGTAAAGGGTTCATTCTTTTAACAGCAAGTCTAACTCTGGAATTTGTGTTATATGTATCTCTGTTGAAATGCAACATTTTATATGTCAGTAAATTGACATATTTCATTAATTGCGTTGTTAATTTTTCTCCAATGTCTTTCTTTCAGGATCGTCGTTTAAGGAGGATGATTGGAACTGCTAAGCGGGTTGGTGGGCTCTACTTATTCCAAGAAAAAAACACAGAATATACACTCTAACCACTAATTGCAATTTATCTCAGTCCACTGAATGTTCTATTATTTTATTACATTGTTGTTTGGGTCATCCTAATTTCCAGTATCTAAAACAATAGTATCTGTTGATGTTTACTAATAAAAATTCTTTCAAATTCAAATGTGAAACTTGACAGTTAACTAAACATCAACGTGTTCCTCATCCANTTTGGGTCATCCTAATTTCCAGTATCTAAAACAATAGTATCTGTTGATGTTTACTAATAAAAATTCTTTCAATTTCAAATGTGAAACTTGACAGTTAACTAAACATCAACGTGTTCCTCATCCACNTCTTCCAAAAAATTATAGAAAGGACTAGATGCTCCAATTTTTGACAAGCCTCAACAAAGAACTTGATGAAGTTCGGGGTCGGATCCTTGGTCGAGATCCTCTTCCTTCTACTCGCACTGCTTTCACTGAAGATTCGTCGCGAAGAGAATCGGAAACTTCTCATGCTTTGTGTGTCAACTCTGTTTGTCGAAGTATCCACCTTGGTCTCTAATAGTATCCAACCCCAGGCTAATCACCCCACTAACTATTACTATCTCAAACTCAACCACACTCGTGATACATGTCGAAAGCTTCACGAGAAACCTGCATCCAAACCTTCGGCCAAATCTTCCACTGTCAAGAGGCTCGCTACATCTTCTGAATCTAACACAATAAAGCCAACTTCTATCCAGAACAATCTGGAATCCTCCAATTCTCTTAAAAGTCAAAGAAGCGCTTAATCAAGCTGCTTGGATCCAATCTGCTTTCTTTCGGCCCATCGACCTCTCACGTTCGGCGAGGAACCAATCTTAAGACACTCACTTCTTTTGCCCCTTATAGTCTATGAATGATAGATTCAGATGTCACGAACCATACAACTGGAAGCACTCAAGTCTTCTAAACATACTATCAGAAAAAGATACTGTTAAATTGTTGACGAATCTCAAAGTTTCATTGCTGGTAAAGGGTCCATTCTTTTAACAGCAAGTCTAACTCTGGAATTTCTGTTATATGTATCTCTGCTGAAATGCAACATTTTATATGTCAGTAAATTGACATATTTCATTAATTGCGTTGCTAATTTTTTCTCCAATGTCTTTCTTTCAGGATCGTCGTTTAAGGAGGATGACTGGAACTACTAAGCGGGTTGATGGGCTCTACTTATTCCAAGAAAAAAACACAAAGAATATACACTCTAACCACTAATTGCAATTTATCTCAGTCCACTGAATGTCCTATTATTTTATTACATTGTTGTTTGGGTCATCCTAATTTCCAGTATCTAAAACAATAGTATTTGTTGATGTTTACTAATAAAATTTCTTTCAATTTCAAATGTGAAACTTGACAGTGAACTAAACATCATCGTGTTCCTCATCTACCCCACAATTACACACCTCATGCTCATTTCCCTCTTGTTCACAGTGACTAATGAGAATTCTCTCGCACTCCTAGCAACAAAAATAAACGTAGGCTCCTTACTTTGATTGATAACCGCACACAAATGACATGGGTTTAATTTTAAAAGTTAAATCAGAAGCTGCTACTGCTTTCAAAAACTTTCACACCTTCATTTTGACCCAATTCAAAACACCTATTCAAAGCCTTCAAACTAACAATGGCCATTAATTTTTTAATTATATTAGGAGAATGTTTGATAAGGACTTCCTCTATCATAGCTCATGTACCGACACTCCTGGACAAAATGGGGTAGCAGAGAGAAAAAACATATCCTAGACGTTACTCGCTCCATTATGTTTCACTATAACATTCTAAAACATTTCTGGAATGATGTCATCCTTATCGCAACTTATCTCATCAATAGTGTTCCCTCAAAAATTCAAACCTACCATAACTCTTTAGCTCTTTGAGATCGTGTTTTCCTAACAATTGAATCTTTTCCACTTTAGATCCCAAAATTTTTTGGTGCACATCCTTAATTTAGAAGACAACCCCAATTTGGAGTAAACTTGATCCAAGTTCCATAAAATGTGTTTTCCTCATATACTCTGTCACTCATAAGGGGTATTCACATAACTCTAGAGTTAACTATGAGGAGACATTTGTTCCAATTGCTAAATTAAACATCATTCGGGTCCTCACATCTTTTTGTAGTGAATCTGGATTGGCATTTATTCCAACTTGATGTCAAAAATGTGTTCAAGAATGGCAATCTTACAAAGTATATATGACTTCCTCCAAGCTTTAACTACACAGCCTCCCAAAAGCAAGTATGTAGACTAAAAAAATCCCTCTATGGATTGAAGAAATCACCACGAGCAACGTTCGAGAAATTCACAAAGATGGTGGTAGGTCATGGATTCATTCAGGCTCAATCGGACCACACTCTCTCTTTCCAACATTCCTCCAACGGCCAAGTAGCTATCATTATTATCTATGTTAATGATATTGTTTTCACAGATAATGATCTATCAATATTAGAGTCTCTAAATGCATTTTTGCTATTTTTTTTTGAAATGGACTTGGAATTTCTTTGGTACTTCTTAGGCATGAAAGTTATTCGGTCATCTCAGGATATTTGTCTATTTTAGCGGAAGTATGTGATTGACCTTTTGACAGAAAACAATCTTATCATGTGNTTAAACATCATTCGGGTCCTCACATCTTTTTGTAGTGAATCTGGATTGGCATTTATTCCAACTTGATGTCAAGAATGTGTTCTAGACTGGCAATCTTACAAAGGAAGTATATATGACTCTTCCCCCAGGCTTTAACTACACAACCTCCCAAAAGCAAGTATGTAGACTACAAAAATCCCTCTATGGATTGAAGAAATCACCACGGGCAAGGTTCGAGAAATTCACAAAGATGGTGGTAGGCCATGGATTCATTCAGGCTCAATCAGACCACACTCTCTCCTTCCATCATTCCTCCAACGGCCAAGTAGCTATCCTTATTGTCTATGTTAATGATATTGTTCTCACAGGTAATGATCTATCAATATTAGAGTCTCTAAATGCATTTTTGCTGATTTTTTTGAAATGGACTTGGGATTTCTTTGGTACCTCTTAGGCATGAAAGTTATTTGGTCATCTCAGAATATTTATCTTAGCGGAAGTATGTGATTGACCTTTTGACAGAAAACAATCTTATCATGTGCAAACTAGCGGTTGTCTCGATGGATCCCAATGAAAAACTTTTTCATGCTCCCAATGCAGTTCCTGCAATCAAGACTCACTACAAGCGTCTTGTGGGAAAACTCATCTACTTTAGCCATACATGCCCCAACACATGCCATGTAGTTGGGATAGTCAATCAATTCATGCATGATCCCCACAAGCATCACCTCCAACTGCCCACCAGATTCTCATTATCTAAGCACGCCCAACTAAGGTTTATTTTTTTCCTGACACAACTATCATTCTATTGCAGTTTACATAGACACAGATTTGGCCGAGTTTGTCCAAGATCGACGATCTACCTCTGGGTACTGCTCATTTGTGTAAGAAAACTTTCACGTGGAAAAGAAAGAAGCAATATGTACTTGTTCAAAGAAGTGCGAAAGCCAAATTCTAATCCATGTCCCTAGGAATTTGTGAAGCTCTTTGGTTACGTATCATACTCCATGAACTACATATGACAGTCCTTGTTCCCCTACATTTGTTCTGTTATAACAAGGTTGTCATTAGCATTGCTCACAACCTAGTCCATCATGATCGCAACAAGCATGTTGAGATTGACCTACACTTCATTAAGGAAAAGCTCAACTCCGGGAAAATTTGTGTTTTGTTTGTGTCATTTAATGACCAACTGGCAGATATTCTCATAAACAACCTTTCTTGACCACTATTTGATGATTTTAAATTCAGGTTGAACATGACTGATATATATTTCAATTTGAGGGACACTATTAGAATATCGGAATATTAATATGCAAAATTTATATTAACTATTTTGATTTGTCTTTTTATTTTCTTTTTTTTTCCTTTATTCTGTATTTATTTATTTCCTTACTAGTTGATCCTGTAGTGGGTATTTATACCCTTTTTTGCATCAAAAATATTATTATGGTTCTATTCTAACAAATGAAAAAAATAATATACATTTCAGTTAAACTTTTAAATAAAATAATATAAATATTTAATGTTATTCAAAAATTCTTATTATATCAATACTATATCAATATCATTTCATATCTATACAACCGCCACAGGAGTCATCTAAAAGTTTGTATAAATTAAGGTACTTCAATATCAATATTTGTTTCATATGCGTGCACAGGTACATTAATGTTCCCCACTAATACCATCAAGAGGTGAATTATAATAGCCAAATATGCACATACGAACATACTGTAAAAATATTACTTCTTAATAATTAATATTTCATTCTCATTTGCATAACGATTAATATATTGTACAAGATTCAATGATAGTTTAAACAGTTGAGCACACAGATCATTCTTACAATATGAAAAAAAATTCAATAGAATCATAAATCATGTGTACCTGTTATTATAACAATAACAATAAATGCATTAGATCAAGAAACAAAATATTACTATAATAAAAGAATATAAGTACCCAACTCGATGTCGATTAATTTGTTATTTGGTTTGTCTTGACGTCGATTCTTCTAAATTGAAAACCTAGCACATGCTATTTATATTTTCAAACTTTAATTTATTATATATATATATATATATATATATAAAATAATAATAATAATTTATATTAGTTATTAACTTTATGTTATTTAAGTATAAAATTTTCATTATTTTACTTTGTAATTCTGCTTATTTTTCTATTCAATAAATATATATTTTATTATTATTATTATTATTATTATTATTATTATTATTATTATTATTATTATTATTATTATCACTTAATAAAAACCCACCCTTACCTCCTTTCGTCGCAAGAGGCTTCCTCGATTACATGCTAGGGCACGGTCGAACACGACAGAAAATATTGCATGATGCTCCTCTTCTTATCTCCGCATGAAGCTTCCCTTCTCGGTGTGTCTTCCTTAACAGAGCAGTGAACGCCTTCCTTCGTTCTGAAGCCAGTTCGGTCTTCTTCGTACAAGTCGTTTGATGTCCTCTCTGTCTTCACACGAGAACTCTAGCTCCAGTTCCCTCCTAGTCGACATTGAGCTCGACGCAGCAATTTTGTGATCTTTCCTCAGGCACGGCGCATGAGGTCATTGCCCGCTGCTTCGAGTAAGAAGACACTCAATCTTCTCCTTCTTCCTTCCCCTGAGCTTTGATCGCACGCNCTTATCTCCGCATGAAGCTTCCCTTCTCGGTGTGTCTTCCTTAACAGAGCAGTGAACGCCTTCCTTCGTTCTAAAGCCAGCTCNTTACAGGCTAGGGCACGGTCGAACACGACAGAAAATATTGCATGATGCTCCTCTTCTTATCTCCGCATGAAGTTTCCCTTCTCGGTGTGTCTTCCTTAGCAGAGCAGTGAATGCCTTCCTTCGTTCTGAAGTCAGCTCGGTCTTCTTCGTACAAGTCTTTTGATGTCCTCTCTGTCTCACACGACACGAGAACTCTAGCTTCAGCTCCCTCCTAGTCGACATTGAGGCTCGACGCAGCAATTTTGTGATCTTTCCTCAGGCACGGCGCATGAGGTCGTTGCCCGCTGCTTCGAGTAAGAAGACACTCAATCTTCTCCTTCTTCATTCCTCTGAGCTTTGATCGCACGCACAAGAGCTCCCCACCTCCCACCTCTCGCGTTAATTTATAGGGAGAACTCATTTATTGACTTTCGGTTCCATTGTTTCTTCTTCCCGACTATTTGATTCATCTCCAATTTCTTCGGCTATCCGACCCTCTTGATTCGTATCCCCTTTGCTGGACTCCAAGCTTCCACCTCTTCAGTTCTCTCGTTCTCTCTCCCCTGGTTACAGAAACGGGACACTACACGTAGTCCCCGAAAAACCCTCCCCTCTGTTGTCCCGCAGTCCACTGCCCTTCCCCTTTGAGGCCCCTCGTTGCCCCAGCCACCTGCTTCACTGTTTTCACGGTCTCAGACCCCCACCTTCATTGTAGCAACCCGCCAATCCTTCCCCTACTGTTGTTCTACCCCTGCCNGATCGCACGCACAAGAGCTCCCACCTCCCACCTCTGGCGTTAATTTATAGGGAGAACTCATTTATTGACTTTTGGTTCCATTGTTTCTTCTTCCCGACTAATTGATTCATCTCCAATTTCTTCGGCTATCCGACCCTCTTGATTCGTATCCCCTTTGCTTGACTCCCAGCCTCCACTTCTTCATTTCTCTCGTTCTCTCTCCCCCGGTTACAGAAACGGGACACTACACGTAGTCCCCAAAAAAACCTCCCCTCTGTTGTNCGACTATTTGATTCATCTCCAATTTCTTCGGCTATCCGACCCTCTTGATTCGTATCCCCTTTGCTTGACTCCTAGCTTCCACTTCTTCAATTCTCTCGTTCTCTCTCCCCCGGTTACAGAAACGGGACACTACACGTAGTCCCCAAAAAACCCTCCCCTCTGTTGCCCCGCAGCCCACTGCCCTTCCCCTTTGAGGCCCCTCGTTGCCCCAACCACCTGCTTCACTGTTTTCACGGTCTCACACCCCAACCTTCATTGTTGCAACCCGCCAATCCTTCCCCTATTGTTGTTCTACCCCATCCCCATCCCCATCCCCATCCGGCATCACAGTCGCAACCCCACAAGCCCTCCCACTATTCATATCGTTGTCCAGTCATCCCACGCTTGTTGCTGCCCACAAAACAGGAAACCAAAATTCCTTCCCTGTTACAACCGTTATCTTCCAACCACCACCCAACAATCCTAATCATCTACCAACACGTCCAAACCCCTAACAACCACTACCACAAGCTTAGATGCGCACTAGTGTGAGTTTTTGCCATAANTACCCCTGCCCCATCCCCATCCCCATCCCCATCCGGCATCACAGTCGCAGCCCCACAAGCCCTCCCACTATTTATATCGTTGTCCAGTCATCCCACGCTTGTTGTTGCCCACAAAACAGGAAACCAAAATTCCTTCCCTGTTACAATCGTTATCTTCCAACCACCACCCAACAATCCCAATCATCTACCAACACGCCCAAACCCCTAACAGCCACTACCACAAACTTAGATCCGCCCTAGTGTGAGCTTTGCCATATCTTTTATAATTCCCCTTTTAGTATGTGAGTTGTAATTGTTTATTTACTTTTGAGTAATAACATTTATTTTCCCTATTGTGGTTTAGGTTAACACCGATATCATTATGTTTTACTTCAATATCTTATCTAATTTTTTTGTATTTAAATAGCCTTTATTACTTCATAATTTGATGTTAACATGTTAGTCCTTATTTTGTGCAATTTATTTCTTCTTACTATTTTAAGATCTTCATATTTAACTTTTTAAATATTAATATGTTAAAATGTTAATATATTTTTATTCTTTCACACTTTTTAGTTAATACAATACTTCGCAGAATTTTTTTATTTTGAGACAGACATTTCAAAATGCCTCGACCTCGTCTCCCAGACAAAAAACATCAAAACTCAATTGTGCAGTTTAAAACCTTGTGGATGAATATGAAGAAATTCACACAAATGACATTTTAATAATTTTCTAGTGAAAACATGTCGGAAGCATTTGCATTGATTCATATTAAGTGCTGGAAGGAAAGTGGTAGTTACCACGCCATATTATAAAAAAGACATACCTAAGTATGTATTAATCGGTTGATTAAGTAAATTGTCAGCTATAACTATATATTAGCTATGGTAATGCTTCATTATTAAGTGTTAAGTGCTACACTTCAAAGAATCAACCTGTTGAAGCATTATTTAACTCAGCAACACTCTTGGAATCTGAGAATTGTTTATCCTCACTAGTACCAGCACCAGCAACAGCACCAGCACCCGCACCCTTGCTAGCCCAGTTACAGCGAATCTGTCTGTTACCTAACCATTTACCTGCACAATGAGTGATAACACAGGCATGAGGAAACACCATATTAAGCCATATACAAATCATGTAATGGATGCCAGTTCTTCGCATATACAGAGCATAAAGAATCTACGTGCACCTCCATTTGAAGTGATACAATGGCAGAAATCAAGAAAATCAAAAAATAAAAACCAACCATATCGATACTGATTTTATACACAGAAAGGGATGTAACAAGTTATCTTTCATGTGAAACTCACCGCTCAAATCATTAATGGCACTTTGTGCATCCTGCAAAGAAACAACAAGACTTATCAACTACAAGCCCAAATACTGAACATCACAAATTCAGATCAATAATCATTGCACCTGTTGATTCCTAAAAGACACAAATCCAAAACCCCTTGAGCGTCCAGTTTTTTGATCCCACATAACCTTTGCATCTCTGCAATAAAATCACATGCCAATACTGTACCATTCAATGGAATGCAAAATACAGACAAAAAGGATGAAAAACATAAACAATATCAGCCGGCTTTTCACCGGTGCAACTAAAGATACAAAAAGTCTGCACCAAAGAAAAATTCCAGAACTAATAATAAGGCTCTGCAAAACTTACGAGATGCTGGGATACACAGAGAAGCAGGCAGACAAAGCAGCGTCTGTAACCTCGGAACTAAGATCACCAACAAAGATGTTATAATGACCTTTTGATGGACAAAAAATTTATTGACATGTCACTAACAAGTGTAATCAGACAATGTTCGCTAAAAATAAAAAATTAAGATATAAATATCTAACCTGAAGTGTCTTCTCTCTGTGTATTGGCATATGCCCAATTAACTTTTATAGGTTGGCCAAATCTGCAATTTAAATTTAGAAAGACAAAAGCAATTGGAATACAAACAATGAATAAAATAAAATAAAATGCAATTTTTTACTTACAGATGCCTTCCATTAAGTGTAACTATGGCAAGTGCAGCTGATCGCCGATCAAAGTAATCAACAAAACCATAAGATGACTGCCAAGAGAAAAAAAACCATAATGATGACACATATAACAACAAAATGAATAGTTTGATTTGTGGAGATAGAATAGTTCTGCAGCTTTGATCCACTAAACTAGGAAGAATTTTGTTTAGTGAAAATGAATGAGATAGCCTATTTCATATTTCACCCTAAATACAAACTTCCATAGCTTTACATCCTGATAAAAAAAATCAATCATAATATCAAGCAATGACAGCATACAAATAACCTACTAGCGCCAAAAATTAAGAAAAACATACTCAACAAAGTATTGAAAGAATGTTCGATTCTGTGGTTATAATATCTTCTTAGTTCTTCAACACTATGCAAACCAGAAATGGTCAGCATAGATGCAACCATCGTCCGTGTGTATAAATATTTTAGACAAACCAGCAACACAAAAGTTAAAGCGCATGAGATTATGGAGTTTAATCCCACATAGGATTATTAAAAATAAGTAAATACATCTCGAAATACTTAAGAATACTCAATTAAAAGGTTGTTCTTATATTCTATAATCAACATACAAAGACTTGAAAATATCAAATGGGTAAAAGCTGAACGCAAATATGATCAATGGAAGTTTTGATGTTAACAAATCTTGAGTAAAATCTACGAACTAAGAAACCAAAGAACAAAAACTTAGATTTTAATTTAAAGGCTAGAAGATTCAATGATAGTCCTACCACCAGATAAAAAAGTCATCAAAAAGTAATCGAGGATAATTTAACAATAAGAGTACAAAATCATAGTTAAAGAAGTCAGAATCATAAATTGCATGGTCAAATCGTATCCTCAATAGTATCAAAGAACAAAGCGCATTGCGATGTGCAAGGCTTTATTTTTGCTTCAAAGCATAAAGTATAGAGCGAAGCGGAGTTTTTAATAACCAAAGCACTAATAGGTTGTATAATACTATTAATGTATAAATGCATTCATAAGCAATTATAAAACATAAAATGACTTAAAAAGTTCATATAAATGAAAAAAAAAATGTTATGCAATACATAACTTGAAGAAAAACATTAAAAGTGAACCTGCAAATTAAAATTTAAAAATTATTTTTAATAGTTTATTGCAATAATAAAAAACTAAAACATTATAAAAAAATCTTATAACTCAACAAGGTCTAAATTTTGAAGCATAAATAAGTTAATAAAGTCATATATCATAAAATATACTAAAGTAATTCATTGGCCTTCATCTCTTTCATTCACAAAATTCTTTTCTCAAGGTAGAATTTTCTCAACTTCAAATTTTTCTTCTTCCTCATCATCTTCCTCTTCTCATGAATAAATTTGAACTTCTCTTTCTAGCAAAGAAGAAGCAGATACATGTTTAGGCGAACTAATCATCCCTATAGATGATCCCTTTTTTTGGTCCAACTAAATCTTATAGACCATCTTCGATCAACTTCTCTTGAAGCCTCTTCAATTTGGCTCTAATTAAGATCTTAATCACCAAATTATTGCTCACCAACATCCTCCACTTCTCCAATCAACCACTCACAACTTTCATCAAATGAATTCAAACAAATCAAATCAATCATATCTCTTGAATTGAATATTCTCTTTAAAACTTAATTATATTTGATGAAGACTAAATCATTTAAGCACTTTTGATCTAGGAGATTTCTCTTTTTTGCATAAATCTGTAAAAAAATAGTAAAATTAATGCATAAAGCATGTAAGTTATTTAATGTTTAAAATTTATAAAATATCAACCTACTCAAAGGAGCTCCAATTTCTTTCACAGTCAACTGTGAATAGCAACATAAATGCTGCTTGTTTGGTGGTTCGTTATGAGAATTTCAGAATTTGGCTACGAGAATCTTTGAATCTATGAATTCGGGAATTTGAGAATTTTTTTTGTTATTTTTTCAATTTTGTATATCTTTTTTTTTATGTAAAGTTATGACTGGATTTTTGCTTCTGAAGTATAAAATATATTTGTATGACAATTTTATTGCAAACAACATTACTATACAATGACAGAATGGTCATTTGTCCAAAAACAACTGCAGCACAATTGTTTTCAAACTACAAAAAATAAATAGATAGCCAGCTTATTTACAGCATCTTCCTATGACAGCTGTTACGCAACAGCTTATTATTAAGTTGCAAGAGCCCCAAACAGACCCTAATAGTTCAAAGAGTCTCACCGTAAAATTTGAATAATCAAATGCATCTATAGATTCTAAGAAAATAAAGCCTAAAAGTTAATTAACCAAAAAATTAATCATAGATCATTCTCTAGGATCAATCCATCCACCAAACATGAAAGTGCGTCCCTTTTATTCCTAATTTTTTTAATGATCATTCAAATCATTCATAGGCTACTGTAATTATTTTTCAAGTAAGGAAATACTTCACTAATGATAAGATAGTGGTCGAAAACCTGGTCCATAATTTTCAATTGTCTCAACCATATGATCAAAACTCTCCAACTTCACTGTATTGAAAGGGATTCTGCGTGATAAATGCACCTAATAGTATTTTATAGTTCTTTCTTTGATACTTTTATCCACGTCTTCTCTAATTCCACCTCATTTGTAGCTTTTCATTAAGCAACCTCTCTTTCAGATTTCATATATAAAAAAATTATGCATTGAACTTATCATTTTAGATATGTTATTACTCTATAATCCAAAAATTAATTCAAATGCCCTTTTTTCACAGTGTAAGAGCGACTGAATATCTATTTCTTCAATTATATCAACCACTTTCTCATTATCTTTCATATAAATCTTGTTTGGATTTTGATACTCCTTGATAAGCAAGCATCTCACTCTTCCAACCGAAAGCACTTTCTTACACTTAACAATGTTATCTCTTTTTTATGTATTAGAAGGACCAATCAAATGCTCCTCGAGTCGAGATATAACCTCATTTATCACTTTACCACAATAAATACAAATATTACAAAGTGCTCGATTCGTATTTAACTTTAGTATATTTCCAATTTTGATTTTTCCTACTTGTGTTTGAATCAATTATATCTAAATTATTTTTCCATAAACAAAAAATTATTAATTACAATTTATATATTTTCCTTTTGTTCAAATATGATATGAAATATATGAATAAGAAAATGAACATAACGTATTTACCTATACGCAATAGTGGCTTCAATAAAAAGATAGATTTCGTGAGGCACGTTCGACAGTGCGCTCAGTGTCTTACTCCCTCAATGTCGAAAAAAATAGATTTTAATTTCTAACAAAGACAATGAATTAAATGTATACTATTTTATTATGAAGTGCTCACTCACACGCACACACACAATATATATATATATTACACACATATTTGTGTGTTTGTGTGTTTGTGCATGTGTGCGTGTGTATTTCATTAGCTTCATTTGACAGGAAATTCCTGGATGATAATATATCATATTGGTAAAGCAAATATTTATGTGAAGTACTCATGTGATTCAAGAAAATATAATAATAATTGAATGTTTATTTACAAACAACAGCCTCTAATTTGAGGACTAAAATTTATCATATTTGATTTAAATTTTTATAATATAAAAAGAATTATGACTAGAAATGTTTCTTTTATTACGAATGAAAATAGCATTTACTTACACACCACCGAGTAAACACATCTCACATCTAAATTATACTTTTTTACAATTATACCAACCAAATTTTTTAAATCTCATTAAAAAAACTCACCATTTTAACTTTTAAAAGGGGAAATACACCTTTTCATGCATAGGTAAGGTTAGGGANAAAAGAAAATTGCTAGAAACAAAATATCATAGAATTGATAACATGTAATCATAAGCTATGCAAAAAACCAGTGTTCCACTTCGCAGTTAATAGTGCAAAAGGGGTAGTATTTAGAAATACAGAAGTAACTACTTATAAATCAACAACTAATAAAACTAAGCAACGTTATGATCCATTGTCCAGTATCTTCCTTGGCATGCAATAGGTTGAAGAAAATACAGTGAATTTCTCCTCCTTAAATTCAAAATTTTGATAGAAAAATTAATATCTTGAAATAAACTAGGTTAGAATAAAATCATGGCTAAAAGGAATCATGGTTGATATTCAACTAAAATACAATCTATTTAAAAAACCATCGCATTTAAATATCACATTATGTTAAATACAATCTATTTAAAAAACCATCGCATTTAAATATCACACNAACCATCGCATTTAAATATCACATTATGTTAAATACAATCTATTTAAAAAACCATCGCATTTAAATATCACATTATGTTAACTTCTCAAATTATTAAAAATTATATTATGTGTAAAGGAATATAGCTTGGTAATAATACATTAGGCTCACTTTGCAACTCAACACAATTTTCGTATCTCAGATTGATGGAGTTTGTACAAGGGCACTAGCATATTTACAATTTTACATATGTACCACCCTTCTAGTAAAGGGTATTTACATGCCTTACCACCCTTCAATTTAAATAAGAATTGAGTGGTATGTCTACAGATCTTCCTATTAAAGATCTCATTAACTCGATTGAAATTTCTCTCGTTATAAAAAAAGAAAAAAATTTCTAATTNTACCACCCTTCTAGTAAAGGGTATTTACATGCCTTACCACCCTTCAATTTAAATAAGAATTGAGTGGTATGTATACAGATCTTCCTATTAAAGATCTCATTAACTCGATTAAAATTTCTCTCGTTATAAAAAAAGAAAAAAATTTCTAATAACGAGGAATTTACATACTTACCACCCTTCTTGGAAATGTCGAAGCCGTCGAGTCCTCTCAAAACTCCAGTGCTCGAAGAGCCTTCTGAGGTGGAAGCGTCTGTCGACGCGATCAAAGCTTTTGCAGCCACAGTTGAAGGTCAAAGCTTCCCGCCAAAGTCCAAGTTCGAAGCTTCATGTTGCTTGTGGTAGAAGGTCGAAGCTTCTGTCGCTTGTGTCTCTTGCAGTAGAAACTTTTGTTGCCTATGTTGATGGTCGAAGTGTCTCATGTGGTCGTGCAATGTTCAAATCACAGACTTCGAACTCAAGCTTCAAATCGAAACTGAAATCGATACTCTCCCCTGAACTCTCAAAATCTCGTAATGGATTTTCTACTCTTTGCGGCTAGCTCCTTCGAATGACCATAACTTTAGGTATTATATCCCTCGCTCGTGAACCGAATCGAGTCGNGCTCCTTCGAATGACCATAACTTTAGGTATTATATCCCTCGCTCGTGAACCGAATCGAGTCGATCGCTTCAGTNGAATCGAACACGAACTCATTGACGAACCGAACACGAACTGTTCATGAACAACGAGCTTTTTTGACAGCCCTAGGTAAGGTGGTATGTATGTAAAAGTTGAAATTTATGTGTTACTTATTAGATATGTATATACATAGGAATTGAGTGGTATGTATGTAAATCTTCTTATTAAAAGATTTTAAAAAGCTCCACACGAAGCAATTTAATGTCATTCATTCAATTTTGTTCAACTTTACATTTAAAAGAACCTTGATATTTCACTAAAAGAAAATTGCTAGAAACAAAATATCATAGAATTGATAACATGTAATCATAAGCTATGCAAAAAACCAGTGTTCCACTTCGCAGTTAATAGTGCAAAAGGGGTAGTATTTAGAAATAAAGAAGTAACTACTTATAAATCAACAACTAATAAAACTAAGTAACGTTATGATTCATTGTCCTGCTATCTTCCTTGGCATGGAATAGGTTGAAGAAAATACAGTGAATTTCTCCTCCTTGAATTCAAAATTTTGATAGAAAAATTAATATCTTGAAATAAACTAGGTTAGAATAAAATCATGGCTAAAAGGAATCATGGTTGATATTCAACTAAAATACAATCTATTTAAAAAACCATCGCATTTAAATATCACATTATGTTAACTTTTCAAATTATTAAAAATTATATTATGTGTAAAGGAATATAGCTTGGTAATAATACATTAGGCTCACTTTGCAACTCAACAAAATTTTCGTATCTCAGATTGATGGAGTTTGTACAAGGGCACTAGCATATTTACAATTTTACATATGTACCACCCTTCTAGTGAAGGGTATTTACATGCCTTACCACCCTTCAATTTAAATAAGAATTGAGTGGTATGTGTGCAGATCTTCCTATTAAAGATCTCATTAACTCGATTGAAATTTCTCTCGTTATAAAAAAGGAAAAAATTTTCTAATAACGAGGCATTTACATACTTACCACCCTTCTTGGAAATCGAAGCCGTCGAGTCCTCTCAAAACTCCAGTGCTCGAAGAGCCTTCTGAGGTGGAAGCGTTTGTCGACGCGATCAAAGCCTTTGCAGCCACAGTTGAAGGTCAAAGCTTCCCGCCAAAGTCCAAGTTCGAAGCTTCATGTTGCTTGTGGTAGAAGGTCGAAGCTTCTGTCACTTGTGTATCTTGCGGTGGAAACTTTTGTTGCCTATATTGATGGTCGAACTGTCTCATGTGGTCGTGCAATGTTCAAATCACAGACTTCGAACTCAAGCTTCAAATCGAAATTGAAATCGATACTCTCCCCTGAACTCTCAAAATTTCGTAATGGATTTTCTACTATTTGCGGCTAGCTCCATCGAATGACCATAACTTTAGGTATTATATCCCTCGCTCGTGAACCGAATCGAGTCAATCGCTTCAGCGCACTTTGAAGCGATATTCAAATGTGAACCGTGCGCTACGCCCACAAGTACTGGCGAACAGCGAAGCAAAGAAAGCTTCGCTTCACGTCCCACGTGATATGTACTTCCATGAGTGCTTTTAAAAATACTATGTAACCTAAACTTTGCCAAATCAATGAATTAAGTCCAATTCATTAATCGTAGATTAACAATAACTTTATTACATGATGTATGAAGTTTTTCCCTCTAGAGAGAATAACAAGAATTCAGTCGAATAATCAAAGATAATCAACTGAGTGAACTTAATGACATCCTATGATCAATAAAAAATTATGACAAAATATATACATCAATAAAGGAAATTCTCGAAGGATTTTCTCTTTTCAATAAACAATGTAGATTTAAACATTTTGGATACAACCAAAGAACAATCAAATAGGGTATAGGAAATTTTCCTATAAATGCTTATGGTAAAACAATATTTTCAATAGAATTTCCTTTACAATTTATTTTTATGGATTCTAGGCCATGTTTAATACAAGGTACATACAAATAATGATTCTATATCAAAAGAAGTGCAAATTAATGCAAATAAATAGTGTTGGAAGAGCTAGACCTAATTGGGAAGCAAAAAATTTAATGATATATTGGGGATTAATAGGCATTGGTTTTAATAATTCATAACAAATTCAAATAAAGCTAAACTAGGGAAGCAATTTAATCCCCACTTATATTCAGCCATGCTTATGTTTCCATGTAAATAAAAAAAGATAGTTCAATGATCAATTATTTTATATAAAAAATAACAAATTAAAAAACTAATATCAACGAACTTAACTAAAAAAAAACACTCTCATAGCAGAATTGAGAACTAAAGACCACAATTCCTCACCCTATGAATAGCCAAATCAGAGACAAGAAGAGTAACAGAGAAAAAAAAAGAAGCCATATTAAGTTTGATTACATGTCTTTTTCAACATAGTCATTCTAAGTTGGCTCACGAGGAAAAATAGCATATAACTTGATCAAAGTAAATAGAATCAAAATAAACAGAATCAAAGCCATACCAAATAAAACAAGGAATTAAAAAAAGGAAAAAACTTAGGCCCTGTTTAGGATCACTTTCTGTTTTTTTTATTTTTAGTTTTTGAACAAAGAAACAGAAAATCGAAAAAACTCTATTTTTTGTTTTTTGTTTTTTGTTTTTGAACAAAAAAAACATAAAACCGAAAAAATAGTGTTTGTTTATTCATTTTTTTTTTAAACACATGAGGCNAACTAAAGACCACAATTCCTCACCCTATGAATAGCCAAATCAGAGACAAGAAGAGTAACAGAGAAAAAAAAAAGAGCCATATTAAGTTGATTATATGCCTTTTTCAACATAGTCATTTTAAGTTGGCTCACGAAGAAAAATAGCATACAACTTGATCAAAGTAAATAGAATCAAAATAAATAGAATCAAAGCCATACCAAATAAAACAAGGAAAAAACTTAGGCCCTGTTTAGGATAACTTTCTGTTTTTTTTTATTTTTAGCTTTTGAACAAAGAAACAGAAAACCGAAAAAACTCTGTTTTTTGTTTTTTGTTTTTGAACAAAAAAACATAAAACCGAAAAATTAGCGTTTGTTTATTCATTTTTTTTTTATTTATTAATTTTTTTTTAAANAGCAGAATTGAGAACTAAAGACCACAATTCCTCACCCTATGAATAGCCAAATCAGAGACAAGAAGAGTAACATAGAAAAAAAAAAAGAGCCATATTAAGTTGATTATATGCCTTTTTCAACATAGTCATTCTAAGTTGGCTCACGAGGAAAAATAGCATATAACTTGATCAAAGTAAATAGAATCAAAATAAATAGAATCAAAGCCATACCAAATAAAACGAATAAAAAAAAGAAAAAAACTTAGGCCCTGTTTAGGATCACTTTCTGTTTTTTTTATTTTTAGCTTTTGAACAAAGAAACAGAAAACCGAAAAAACTCTGTTTTTTGTTTTTTGTTTTTTGTTTTTGAACAAAAAAAACATAAAACCGAAAAAATAGCGTTTGTTTATTCATTTTTTATTTATTTATTAATTTTTTTTTAAGCACATGATGTGTATTTTCAAAACATCAAAAACATGTTTTTCGGGGTTAAGCCATAAAAGCTTAAATAAGCTTAATCCGCCGAAATTAAAAAAACTAAATTAAGTCATTAATTGCCAGTTAACTCCTAAACTTGCTTAATTAACTCGTTAATAAATTTATAAAAATTACAAATTAAATCAATTAATAAATACATAATTAAACTAAAAATCATCTAATTAAACCGNAAGCTTAAATAAGCTTAATCCGCCGAAATTAAAAAAACTAAATTAAGTCATTAATTGCCAGTTAACTCCTAAGCTTGCTTAATTAACTCGTTAATAAATTTATAAAAATTACTAATTAAATCAATTAATAAATACATAATTAAACTAAAAATCATATAATTAAACTANTAACTCGTTAATAAATTTATAAAAATTACTAATTAAATCAATTAATAAATACATAATTAAACTAAAAATCATCTAATTAAACTATTAATTATTTATATTAAACCTAAATGAATTTAATTAACTCATAAATACTCAATTTAATAATAAATCTACTTAATTAACTTAATAATGAATCAACTAAACCCATAACAATTCAACTAAGGTATTACTCATNTTAATTCTTTATATTAAACCTAAATGAATTTAATTAACTCATAATTACTCAATTTAATAATAAATCTACTTAATTAACTTAATAATGAATCAATTAAACCCATAACAATTCAACTAAGATATTACTCATTTAGTTAAGTGAATAAAAATAAAATTAAAATTTTAAATGATTTAAACATACCATTAAATATATANTAATTAACTTAATAATGAATCAATTAAACCCATAACAATTCAACTAAGATATTACTCATTTAGTTAAGTGAAAAAAATAAAATTAAAATTTTAAATGATTTAAACATACCATTAAATATATAATTAATTAAAGAAAACATTAAACAACTTAATTAAAATACTAATTAATAAATTATTAAATATTTAATCAAATTAATTGAAATTTTAATTAATTCATAAAATTCTAATAAACTTACAAAAATTTTAAATAAATTAAATCTTCAAATTAACAAAACCTAATTAATTTATCTATAAAATAATAAATTAATTAATTAAATAATAAAATCTATTTAATTAACGTAATAAAATATTTAATTAATTTCAATTTACTAAAAAAATTTCATTAACATATCAGTAGTTATTACAATTTCTATATGTATGAGATATAACACATTATAATTNATAAATTAAATCTTCAAATTAACAAAACCTAATTAATTTATCTATAAAATAATAAATTAATTAATTAAATAAAAAAATCTATTTAATTAACGTAATAAAATATTTAATTAATTTCAATTAACTAAAATAATTTCATTAACATATTAGTAGCTATTACAATTTCTATATGTATGAGATATAACACATTATAATTAAATACCCAATTAAACATGTTTCATATTTTTCGTTTTTAAAATATATAAATCACAACAGTATCAAATTGGTTTTCCAAGAACAAAAAACGGAAAATAAAACAAAAAAAAAACAGACGTAAAACAAAAATAAAAATAAAAAACAGAAAGTGATCACAAATAGAGCCTTATAAGNCATTATAATTAAACACCCAATTAAACATGTTTCATATTTTTTGTTTTTAAAATATATAAATCACAACAGTATCAAATTGGTTTTCCAAGAACAGAAAACAGAAAATAAAATAAAATAGACGTAAAACNCATTATAATTAAACACCCAATTAAACATGTTTCATATTTTTTGTTTTTAAAATATATAAATCACAACAGTATTAAATTGGTTTTCCAAGAACAGAAAACAGAAAATAAAATAAAAAAACAGACGTAAAATAAAAATAAAAATAAAAAAACAGAAAGTGATCACAAATAGAGCCTTATAATAAAAAGAATTATAGAATGCTTCTTCGAGGAGACCATTCCAACACTCTTAAATGTTAAATTTCTAAAGATTGCAAATCTCAAATCCTAAGAGATTGAGGTGGCTCGTTGCAATTTTTTTGTGAAACAAGAGAAATACCATCACAAACTGAATATAAAATCCTTACTAACATTTTCCCAACACATTGCCAAACATCCTTGGTCCTCTTAGACAAAGTGAACTACCAAATAAATATAGAAGTCAATCCAATAAGCAAATGAAGAATGATCTGAATCACAGTATATCTCTCAAAGGGTTTCTTCTTCCAGCCATTCCCCTGAAATCTAACTAAAGATTCTTAATCAAGTGATCCATCATCGTCAACGCTTATTCCTCCTTTGAATTTAAATCATGAATAACAAATTTCCAAAAGGTTTATTTCAACGCTTATTTCTCAGAAGGCTTTTTCTTCCTACCACTCCCCTGAAATCTAAACAAAGATTCTTAATCAAGTGATCCATCATCTTCAATGCTTATTTCTTCTTTGAATTTTAATAATGAATAACAAATTTCCAAATATGTTTATTCGAAGTGGATAAAGAAGAAACTTGAATTACATTGGAGGAGAAGAAAGAAAATCAATAAGAAATGTCGCGGGAAGTGCTCTCATCAAACAAAACAAGCCTAGAGAATTAAACCTTGATCATAACAGGATCAATACATCTCCAAACCTTTCTAGACTTGTCATTTCCAAAAACATACATCTGAAATATTCTTATTAAACTTATGAGAAAAGCCATCAGAATAACTAAATGTGTGAATGTTAAACANAATATGTTTATTCGAAGTGGATAAAGAAGAAACTTGAATTACATTGGAGGAGAAGAAAGAAAATCAATAAGAGATGTCGCGGGAAGTGCTCTCATCAAACAAAACAAGCCTAGAGAATTAAACCTTGACCATAACAGGATCAATACATCTCCAAACCTTTCTAGACTTGTCATTTCCAAAAACATACATCTGAAATATTCTTATTAAGCTTATGAGAAAAGCCATCAGAATAACTAAATGTGTGAATGTGAAACATCAACCAATCAACCAAAAACTCCCTTATACATCAAAGTGTGTGTGTGAGAAACAATACCAACACTTCTTAATTAGATGAACACTAATTTGCAAACAATCAACCAAAAACTCATGCTGAAAAGGCTTCACTAGCAAACTTCTATCTATCTCAAAAAATGTATTGTTTCTTACTTTTAGCCACACTGTTCTATTTTAGAGTATTTAGGCAAGTGAATTCATTGTGAATTCCATACTTTGTTAGAAAAATTGGTAACTTCTTAGTGAGATATTCTCCATCAACAAAGATATTTTAACATGAAATAAATTCTGAACTGAAGGTCCAAGCTAATTAGTTTTTGGATAACTTCAAACTCATGATTCATGATAAACACCNGGCAAGTGAATTCATTGTGAATTCCATACTTTGTTAGAAAAATTGGTAACTTCTTAGTGAGATATTCTCCATCAACAAAGATATTTTAACATGAAATAAATTCTGAACTGAAGGTCCAAGCTAACAAGTTTTTGGATAACTTCAAACTCATGATTCATGATAAACACTAAGAAATATGTTAGGAAAAAGAATCACCAATGATGGTAATTGCATATCCATACAGAAGTTATGTTGAGCTTCCCTTATACATCAAAGTGAATCAGCTACAACTAGATCTAGTCCCAATCACTCTAAAGTGAAGCTTGTGCATCTTTCTATTGGCAATCAACACAGACAACTCTAGCATTCACCAGCAACTAAAGAAAATCATCAACCAAGTTCATGTATTACATCCCAATACGCTAATCATAAATTACATGTACCATATTTGTATAACCATAAATCTATAAGGTCATCTTTAGGAGATTTATCAGCACAAAAACTCATGACAATCATATCATAGAATTTATTCACTTTTAACCCATTAGTGACAAGGCTACAAATAACATATTCATTGGTCTACACCTCAAGAGCAGCAATCATCAAAATGATGATTTACATCTCTTTGCAACCTATCTTGAAGGACTAAACATTTCTCATCTTTCAAATTTGATCGCCTCATCTTAGGATACTAATTTTTTTAATTATTTTCTTTATAATCTTAAAATATAAATTCATAACTACTATCCAATGGTACATAGTTAGGATTTCTCTTAAAATCACATCAAACAAAAATAAACAAGTTAAAACTAAGACTACACATATCAATCTTCCTGATTTTTTCCTTGCTTATTAAAAAATTAAGAAAAATTATTACAAGTTTATGACCTAAAGCAAAACTAAAGTCGGGCTTGATATACCAACAGTCAAAGCCCATTCAACCCAAAACAAAATTCCTATGGGTGAGAGTTAACTATTTGCTATTCCTGCACCCAAATATTTTTCAACCATCTGATACTAGACTAAGCACACTTACACACACCTTAAAATCTACCCCTAGCGTGAAAGCTATTTATATTAGCCACCATTCTTCTCAAATAGAAGCTTTTCAACATCATCAAGAATAATGTATCAAGGGCACACTCAACCATATGGTGGCACCGTGAGAGCATCCATTATTGAGCCTTATTCAACCATGGTAAAAATCGGAAAAGATCAATGGGAGACACTGGTTGAACAACCCAAATTTGATACTATATGTTAGGGAGTAAGACCCAAATAGAGCTGAAATTGGAGTAGACATTCATGCGACCAAACTCATTTTCAACCTAAAATCTCAAGTCAATGGGTGTAGGATAACCACTTGGTATTCTTACACTTATATTTTAACTACCTATAATACAACTAAGGCTGCATTTGGAGTAGCAGTACAATGGCAGTGCAGTGTCTCAACGCACTTTCAATTGTTTGGAAAAATTATGTTTTGTCTACTTTTTCAAAAAATTGCAATGGGAAACTACATTTTGTAACAAAATTTGGCTAGAAAACTACAATCTGACTTTTTGAAAATAAAATAAATTTTTAACAGTCGCCGTAACTTTTTTAATAGTAATTTTATTTACAGCAACTTCACAATTATTTCTTCAAATAGAAGCATATGCCCCCAAACAGATCCTAAATCCACTCTCATGTATGTTAAAATATTAATCTTCTAAAATCTTTCGTTGTAGAGGTAAAGACTCAAGGAGCACATAACAATCTTCCAAACACCTTATATTGGCATGCAGTGTCATGAAAAGTATCAAACACAAACTTACATAGCTCTGACATGTGAAAGGAAGAATGCACAGAAACTAGCACATACAACATGTGTTAATGGGGATTATGGATGATAAAGTGAGACGGTGTGAAAAATAAAACGTGTAAAGTTGGCAAACCTTTTCCTTCCTAATAAGCTTGCATCCCTCGACGGGACCAGTACTTTGGAAAACCTCTTGAAGGAGAGCTTCAGTAACTTGAATATGAATATTTCCAACATAACTGCATCAGCATATATGTGTAATGAGAAAAAAACTAAGAGATGATACATATTATATTGCTGGGGAGATAGTAATTAATCCGAATGACAATGATATTATGTAATCCTTATCAAAAGGGGGAAACCCAATTTTCTAAAATTTTTTATATCAAGGCAAGAAAATCAGAAAAATTTATAGAGAAAATAAAAAATTAGAGTGCAAGGAGAAACTTATGAGACATCTATAATAGCAATGGTTAAGAAAGGAAGGGGGGAGGACAAGTGTTCAATGTTCACTATTAGTTATTACTAGTAAAAGATAAGGCAAAGAAGAAAATTTGAAAATATGTTAAGGCTCCTATAACACTCACACACTGCGGCATGAACTCGAATCAAATCCAGGGGGCAGATTTCCACTCGGGATCGGCTCTATCTGCAAAAAAAAGTGTAAAAGAACAACAAAAAAATCTTACGCAAAGGATATTCTCCTAGAAATGAATGCACAACGAAGTCAGACGTAGAAACATTCATAATAGGAAAAAATGGACGGTAAAATGCAAAGCCTACAGCTCAAAGCAAAATAATGTTTTTGAACTAGTTACCATTGCATGGAATAAAACATTATGGCCAAGTTTCCAAAAAGGGAACAATAAAGATAAAAAAATGAATGTGATTAATTTAAGTATGACCGAAATAAACTCAAAAACACATCGGATGGAATATCTAACACATATGTAATTACATTTCTAACACCTAAACTTTAATTTTTACATGTATGCCACCTTTCCTATGAATGAAAAAGGTGTGTNGTATGACCGAAATAAACTCAAAAACACATCGGATGGAATATCTAACACATATGTAATTACATATCTAACACCTAAACTTTAATTTTTACATGTATGCCACCTTTCCTATGAATGAAAAAGGTGTGCTTCACTTTTTAAAAGCTGAAATTGTGTCATTTTTATGTGATATGAAAGATTTGGATGTTATAAATGTATTATTTAAAGTTTAAATGTTACATTTGTAAATACATAAGAATGGAGTGGTATGTATACAACCACAACAAAAAAGGGACCTGAAGCGTATATTCTCGTGTACCATGAATAGACTTCAATATATCAGCATGAAATGACGGATAAAATAAAAAATCAGAATTTTCAACTGTAGAAGAAGCAGACCTAAAGCCAGAATCATCCGCAAAAACAATGTGAAAGACAAAAAATAAAAATAAAAAATTCCCACAGAACAAGATGCCCAGCAGCAAACAACTGAGTGCGAGCTGAAGCATCCCAATTCCGCAGCAAAAGCTGCATTAACCTTAGAACCATAATCAAAGAAGAAAACCAGCTAATGAAACAATAAGTCAATGATCTTAATAAGAAATGGTTTATGGATGTTAAATGAACAACTAAAGTAAAAGAAAGGAAATACCTGTGGGGGAGCTAAAAGACCCGGGAGATGGTAAAGGGACTGCTGCTGCTGCTGCTGCTGCTGAAGAAGGGACTGCTGCTGCTGGAGAAGGGCCTGCTGCATCAAAGCCTGCTGCTTGAGCCGCTGCTGCTGCATTCTTCCCGGCCTAGGGTTTGATCCAAAGAAAGATTGCGTACAGTGCTAATCCGATCGAATCGGAAATCCAGAAAGGGTTTAGGGTTTACGAAGTGAAATGGAAAATACAACAAAAAGGAAAGCAAAATGCAATAAAATTCAAAAAGAAAATAGAAAAAGAAAAATCCCTCCAAATCGAGGGAAGAGAAGAGGAGAGATCAGAGGTGAGAAGATGGGAGAAGCGACGAGAAAATTTCTGGGAGGAAGAAGGAAACGAATGGAAGTCGGAAAAATTTGTTGGATGCTGCTGCGATTTCATCTAAATCGGTTCCATTTGTTCATTCATGAGATATTTTACGCGGACACAAGAACATTGGGCCGATAAATGGGCCCGTAAGTGGAGCATCTTCGTGGGCAAGTCAACTTTCTTTGATCAAGTACGTGGGCTTTTTTATGCATTCCACACAATTCTTATGTATTTACATATCTAACAGAAAAATATTAATATTTATGTGCATAAAATTTAAATATTTAATATCACATCAAAAATATTATATAATCTTTATTGTTAACTTTTAAAAGTAAATACATATTTTTGTGCATAAATTTATAACACCAAGATGGTGTAAGTGTAAATATCAAATTTTAGATGTTAGACATGTAAAAACACAAGAAATGTGAGGTATGTATGTAAATATCATTTCCTTTGATTCATAGCATGGATCCTAGTTTGGATAATTTCTTTGATTCCTAGTGTGGATACTTTTATTGATTCATAGTGTGAATAGTTTTTTTGATTCATAGTGTGAATCATTTCGTAGATTTCTAATTTGAATCCTTTCCTTTAGACCNATACATATTTTTGTGCATAAATTTATAACACCAAGATGGTGTAAGTGTAAATATCAAATTTTAGATGTTAGATATGTAAAAACACAAGAAATGTGAGGTAAGTATGTAAATATCATTTCCTTTGATTCATAGCATGGATCCTAGTTAGGATAATTTCTTTGATTCCTAGTGTGGATACTTTTATTGATTCATAGTGTGAATAGTTTTTTTGATTCCTAGTGTGAATCATTTCGTAGATTTCTAATTTGAATCCTTTCCTTTAGACATTGACGTGTATCTTTTCCTTGATTCCTAGTGTAGATCCTTTCCTCTAATCCCTAATGTGGATTGTTTCTACTAATTCTAGTGTGAATCCTTTTTTGGATCCCAAGCGTGGATTCTTTTTCATCCTGGTTTTTAATATGGATATCATAATCATCATATTTGCATCTTAGGGTCTGTTTGGGACAGCTGCAGCTTATTCAACTTCTGCTGTTAAGTAGCTGATCCGAATAAGCCGGCTGGTTGTCTGGTTTGTGCGTTTGGAAAACAGTTTATTCTGGATAAATGACCACTCTGTTCTGGATAAGTTTTTTAGCTGTTTGTTTTGTGTTTTTTGTAAACAGCTTATTCGCAGATTTTTTTAGTTGAATGAATAATCTGTCAAGCAGAATTTGTTATTTTCTCAAATGTCAAGACATGAAAATGAAAAAGAGTTGAATTACATTTATATAACTCAAAAATTTCTGATTACATCAAATAAGCACAGTGACATATACGAAAGTGAAGTACACATTCACACACTAATATGGATTACAAGGAGACCAAAAAAAAAAAATAACATGTTAAAATTGCAAGAAAAAAATGACAATATTGAATTTAAAATGTAAAAGCATATCACGACGAATGTTGCCCGGTTCCGATACCTCAAAACTTCAAGCAAACCTGTCCGACTGAGATATCGTAGAAACGGAAGCACTAGAACTCCATGCAGTGTTCTCCTGTTGTGATACTGTCGAACTCTGAGTAGCAATGTCTAATTGAGATATTGTAGAAACAGTTGTACTATCGGCCCACCTTAAGAATTTGCAATCTTCCGGTCCATGTCCCCACCGTGGGCACTTGTAGAATTGTCGTCTGTAGCTATGTGTCTGTCGTGACGTGAGTAGCAAGGACGGTAGCCCGCATCAGCACATCACTTGCCCAAAATTCCCTGAATACCTGGAGCTCATCGTCCTGCAATTATTAAAAAAACAGTAGATTAGTCAAAAACTAAAGAAAATAAAGAAACTCAACTCATCAAAGTGTGGAAGCAATGGTTGTCGGCAACAAAGTTTTTTGGCAATCTAAGCTGCTCCACAGTTATCTCAATAAAATTAATAGACATAAAAAAGATAAAAACAAGATAAATAATATAAATTCAATGCAACATGTAGGCTCATTTTGTGGGCTTCTTTTAAGGGTCTAATAATTCATATGAAATACTGTTGATGGAGCAACAGTTACCCTAAAAGAAGGGTCATCCAAGCTGCAATAATAATGAATTCATATTCCATACATTTAACCAAAGCAATGTAAAGCATACTCATGAACAAGTATGCCTAAGCAATGTGAATCAACAGGTGATGGCCATCCAAGCTACTCCAGGCAATGCCAAAATAAACAGGTATGCCAAAGCAGGTAAGCAATCTAATAAATAGTCTCATATAAGAATAAAGATTCCAACAATCCCCTCATATAAGCAACAAAATTTCCAACATAAACCCACATGAAACATAACCGCATGTGGCCATCCAAGCTATTACAAAGAGATGCACCATGCATCCAATAAATTCTTTTCCCAACACTTTTTCCAACATAGCTTATAAACATAGTNCTCATATAAGCAACAAAATTTCCAACATAAACCCACATGAAACATAACCGCATGTGGCCATCCAAGCTATTAAAAAGAGATGCACCATGCATCCAACAAATTCTGTTACCAACAAATTCTTTTCCCAACACTTTTCCCAACATAGCTTATAAACATAGCCCATAACTCCCAACAAATTATTTTTTCATACTTAAACAAAATACAGAAGGTAGTGGTTGCCCTGAAAGAAGGATCATCCAAGCTACTTCAAATAGAGGCACCATCTATCCAGTTTCGATAACCAAACAGCAAAAGAGCCAATAACTGTTATTATGGTAGCCATATATAGTTACTTTAAAAACAGATAATGTATCATGTGATGCTTGTGGTCGATGATAATGCAAAAGTTTGGGGGAGGATCTACACTTGTTAAATTAGCAAAGTGTTACAAGGATTATGAACCTTGACTGAGCATCGCAATCCTAATAACTTGAAAAAGTTAAATGATGCATAGGGCTAAGAAAGAAGTTGCATAACAAGAATATAATGACCCAAAAGATGTGCTCATTTTAATTAGGATATGATAGGGAAAAAACTACAGCTCTTTTCAGCTCACATAGCAGTCCTTATACAGAAGAAAAAAAACTGCAAGTGTACATCTTTGAATCAATGCAAAGATAATCATATTTGAATGAAGCCATTCAAATCAAATATGAATGCCAAATTGTGTAAATAATAGTAACTATTCTCAGCATACCATACCCTTCCAATAAATGTACACATGTAACACCTAAACTACACACATTGCCTAAAAATGGAATCAGTCCAGCTTATAGTGTTTTGTGTTTGCTGGAAATCTGGGAGAATTAAACTTCTCCCCTCATATATATAAATCAATCCACCTTCTCTTAACTCCCACATCAAATATTCTAATCTCCAATGTTCTGCTTGCTTCCATCTCTTACAAATCTCTATCTTTTTTTTTGTGAGGAAAACAAATTTTTACAGTGGAAGCAGATGCAGGGAAGAAAAAGACATGGACTTATATAATATTTTCAAGGCTATCAGACACAATTCAAATGTTTGAGGAAACTGGAAATTTATGCAGGTAACTTTATTTATTTAAAGGACTTTGTCATTTGAGCCATCAGACAGATAAGAGAGAGCCCAACAAACATCAGTGTGAATATACTTATAATTCAACAACTAAGGAAATAACTCCAACACATGAAACAGCAGCTTGTCATTCTGTTACTAGGCATATAATGTAAGGTTGGACATAACACTTATAAATTCTGAATTTATCATATTGAACATCAGCCTTAATTTTTTCGATGGAGCTTTCATGTAAGATTCATGGAAAATGACAACTCATGATATAAACAACATCAGAAACGAAATAACAACCATGTAATGGAACTAATAATGATGTTTTGAGGATAATATACAGTAACTTGAATGCCACACAAAGATGGGCATTAGAATCTGTAAAATATGACATCACTAAAGAAACATGAAACACAACCCAGAAAACTGTAAAAAAACTTCCAACAACCATAAAAGTGAACTGAACTTATAACAGTATATAATACATAATGTTTCAAAGATAACAAATGACTACTTCAATCACGAATGACTGATATCATCTGTTATTTATTCTCGTAAAGCCGTCATCTCTGATGCACCTTCACCCTCTCGAGTTCATGCATCATGTGAATCCATTTCTTCGTGTGGCATTGTACGTCCCACATGGTATTCAAATGCTTCAGGTGGGATCTGCACTGAATCATCTTCTAGAATGAGGAACTCTGCATCCGATATGAAGTGGTAGCATCGAATGAAATTGTGTAGTGTCATTGTGTCAACAACTATTTGTACTTTCTTTGGAAAAGGGAAAGCCAACATATCTCGTAATATAACCCACTTCTTCTTCCACACTTTGAACGCTCTTTTGATTATGCCGTGCAATGAAGAGTGTCTTTTGTTAACTATTTCTTGCCTCATGCTACACTACTAGATCTTTCAAAATCAGGAATGTGATACTTCGTATTTGGATATGGCTTTAGATATCCAATTTATAATGGATATCCGACGTCAACCAAATAGTATTTACCCGGAGATGGGCACAAAAAATCAAGTCTCATGTTTCTAGTAGCAAACTTGAAAACACGAATATCATGGGTGATTCCTTCCCATCCAGCCATTACAAAGGTAAAACACATGTTAAAATCACACACGACCATAACATTTTGTGTGGGGGCGACGCACCGGCCGATGTACACAACTTTATCTGCACCAGATACTCGTGCATCGACGTGCGTTCCATCAATAACTTCAATGTCGTCCTAGAGTTACAGTTAAAATTTATTTTTATATGTCATGTAATAAAAGTAGACGTACAAACGTAATGGTAAAGGCAAACCTTAAAGCATAACATGTACCGAGGGTCATTTGCAATTTATGAAGGAATTGAATGGAATGTTGGATCCTCGGGCTTCACTACCTTACAAGCCAAACTCACCAGAGAGTTTAAACCGACTAAGAAATATCGGCTGATGGTTTAT
Source organism: Phalaenopsis hybrid cultivar (assembly GCA_002079205.1). NCBI lineage: Eukaryota > Viridiplantae > Streptophyta > Magnoliopsida > Asparagales > Orchidaceae > Phalaenopsis > Phalaenopsis hybrid cultivar. The sequence continues at coordinate 62,701 of JXCR01092491.1, read as the reverse complement.
GATGTATGTTGGAATTGCTTCATAGCATCTCTGATTGATTCATTCTGAGATAGGATGTATAGAGTTATTGCAAACACTTCTCTTAGCGTTGTTCTTATTGAGTCGTGTAACCCATGAAGGCTCCGTAGTTCATTAAGCATATCAAGAAATATTTCTTTCGTCATATGGAACATATTGAAGAATCGTATGAGATGGCCCCGTAATACCCATCTGTCTCCAATTTTACTCGACATCATACATGAGTTGCGGTCGACGTGTTTAAGATTCTAATAGTACAACAAGATAATGGTAAGTGCAACTTTGCGTATGTGGTTGACTTCTTCTTCATCCATACTACAAAATTAATACAAGGAAAATTTATAAACTTTAGTAATAGAAAAAAACTTAGCTAGGAAAATGAAAAGTACACAATTGAAATTTGGGCAAAACATAGAAGGTACAAGCGTTAAAAATAAAATTTGTGCATAGTACAAGCTAAATTAAAAACATAGTCCCATCAGGGAGAAAGGAAAAGTGTCCATCACGGAAACATATAATAGAATTATAGAAAATAATACATAATAACTCAAACATTCATTCATCCATAAAAGAGCTGTTGACCTCATTTTTTGTTGAGATTTAGTTTTTTTCTCTTTAGTAGCCTAGGGTCTAGCCATAGGACTTTTCCTGTTGACTATTCCTAGAAAACTAAACTTGGAACCCTCACCATTAGAAATTCTACCCTCTTCTTTACTCAACCTGGAGTTCCACATATT
>JXCR01092491.1:32702-44036 GCA_002079205.1 Phalaenopsis hybrid cultivar | reverse complement strand
CTTAAGGGACTCACCATCAAATCCTTCGAGAAGCTACTCAGTAAAGCCAGCAGTCTGCGAGAAGAAATGAAGCACATGGAGCCACACCAAAAGGCTAAGGTGACCAGAGTATTCGAAAAGAAATCAGGGATAGTTGCAACTGTCAACAAAGGAAAGCAACCGATAAAGATATATGCAGAAGATCATCGTCAGTCTTCATCGCAGTACCCTCCGAAACAAAGCAGTCAATCCAACCAACGACCGTATAAGGAGGGAGCACCCCGGACAACGGGTAAAAGAATATCCCTGTTGGAGCGACAGAAAGTTGTTTATTCCTTCAAAGATGAAGATGTACCTAAAATATTCAAAAGCTTGATGAAGAAACCAGAATTCAAACTACCTGATCCAAAGAAACTTGATATTCAAAAGCTTGATGAAGAAACTTGTTTACTCCTTCAAAGATGAAGCTGTACCTAAAATATTCAAAAGCTTGATGAAGAAATCAAGAATTCAAATCCCTGATCCAAAGAAACCTGAAGAGGTGGATAAGAAGAATGAACCAAATTATTGCCCATACCACCGATCCAAAGAAACCTGAAGAGGTGGATAAGAGGAATGAACCAAATTATTGCCCATACCACCGATTGCTTGGGCACATTATAGACAAGTGTTTCGTCTTTAAAGACTGGCTCGAGAAGACCCTCAAGGAAGAGATATAACAATCCCGAAGGAGTATTTGAGAGAACCTAAAAAAGGTTCCGTAAACATGGTTTCAGCTGAGTCAATCTCCTCAATTGATCCATATGTCGGAACGGATGGATGGAGTACCTCTCATGCAAATAAGTAGGTTACCTCGAAGAAATGTAAGAACGGATGGATGGAGAGGGAGAGAAGTAAGTTACCTCGAAGAAATGCAAGAAGAAAAAATCTCTCACTTCTCTCTCTCTCTCCAGCACTCTTCGAGAATAATTCACACTTAAACTCACCACAAAAACTCAAAACTATAAAGAAATTAAACGACTAAGGGTGTGAAATGGTGTGGAAGGATGCAAAGTGGCATGAAGGGGGTGAAGAGATGCGAAGAAAGACCAAAAGCGAGCGGATGAGCACAACGAGAGCCTTTTCTGATCAATTTCAGCTCTAAATAGAGCCTAAGGTCAGTTTTCCAATAGGTGCATCCAAAAACTATTCAAAAAGCATCCAAATTCTTCGAATCTTCTAGATACAGGGTCTGCACCGAACAATTTTTCAAAAACTCCATTTTGCACTAAATTTTATCTTTTTTGCTTCCTTTTTGCTCCATGTCCTAAAAATCAACAACCTGCAATAAAACATAAAAATTCATTCCTTTAAAGTTCCTCAAAATCAACAAAATGCAATAAAACATAAGAAATATCTTCCATTAAAGGGCAATATCACAAAAAATAGATATGGGTCTAAAAATGCATATATTTTTGGTGTATCAAAATCCCTCAAACTTAAATGTTACTCGTCCTTAAGTAACTCTTTTACTACATAAAAATATGACTCATAGCAAAGATTTTAACTTCTAGATTTTCATATTTTAGTCCACTAAATATAATAACATAACTTAAGAAAAATATAACATAACTTCAGTTAATACTAAAGGTATAAAAATATTTAGCAGTTAAGTCTAAGATTTCTAATTTTCTATTCTTTTTAAGGAAAATTATAAATTATTCATTTAAATCCACTTAGAATATCCATATGAAAAAGAACTTCATGAAACTTTACTAGTAAATATGATAATACTGAAATATAAGTTTAGAACATGTAGCCAAACCTTCTTCATTAAGTTGATTCAAGTGAAAGCAATTTTTAATTAGACATCTCCTCAAGCTTCTCCTCACATCTTTTTTCTTTTCTTTTCTTTTCTTTTTCAAGATAATTTTCAATCCTTTTTATTTTCTTTTTTATAATTAGGATCATTTTTAATCCTTTTTCTTTTTTTTTTCTTTTCTTTTTTTTTATGTGAGGATTACTATATCTGGATAGCCTTTAAGGATTTTGAACTTCACTATCTTCTTCTTAAAGTTAAGAAATTTTCACATTCCATCAATTTATAAATTTATATTAGCCTTAAAGATTTTTCATAAAGTTCTATTCTTTTCTTCTTATATGAATCTCTAAGATTTTTAATACTTCAAAAATACAAATTCCTTTACTTACAATAGGAAAACATAATCTTATTCTATCGTACCAAATATCTTCATCTTTAAAATTAACCTTTATTATTGAAATTTTTTACTTACGTTCACTATATATTTAGAAATACAAATATAGTTATCTAAAGTTACCCTCTAATACTAAATTTCATGTTAAATTTTAAAATATTTTGAAAATATAACTAAACTGAAAAACTATAAAATTAAGTTTCTTCTCTTCTTTATTTTTAAAAAAATGAATTTTTCTTTCCCCCGCAAAATTAAATTTTTAAAAAATTTAACGTGAAAAACTGAAGAAATAAAGGGTGAAAGAAAACATTTAATACATAAAGAAAAGACTTACCTGTTGAAGGCTCTGATTTAAAACTTAACTCTGAAATATTACAGATGCTAATACGAAAAGCTACAAGACTTAAAACATTAAATAACACATAATACATATAAAAATTTGTTGAGTAAGAGTTAACTACAAATTCATTCAACAAAGTACTAAAAACTAACAATAGTATTGAAATGGATTCTAATGTAAAAACAATCTCACAAATCTATAGTTCACAACATAACATAACACTTAAAATAAAGTGTTACACTCTAAAAACAAACAGTCTCAACAATAAACTACAATAAACTAAACAAAAATCTAATTAAACCATCACCAATCATTGTCTTCTTCTTCTTCTTCTTCTTCTTCTTCCACATCCAAATTTTACTGCTGATATGGGGTAAAAATAGTAGGAAACTAAACTGAGTGATCACCCCTCATGTATCTAACCAATGCATCATCATAAGCATCAGCATATTCGAACTTCTGTCTTGCCAAATCATCATTGTGTGCATTTCTGGCCTCCATATTTCCATTCTACTTTCCATTATTAAGATATCTCCATGTTGGATCATCATTTGCTCCATAAGTTCCTGAATAGTAGGGGTACTAGAAGTAGTACCTGAAGTAGAAGGAATATCCCAGGTCTTACTTCCAAATCTCTATCCAACATGAGATTCATAAGTCTTTATATTGGCAGGCCCAATAGGTTTTAGAGGTTCAATCCTCTCCTCATCCATTCTAAAATAAATTCATGCATGTTCACATAGTGCGAAGATCAGGGCAAGGTGTTCTAAACCACCAGTAGTATCTCCCAGAGCAATAGATCTAGTGTTTCTCTAAATAATAGAGCCTACATCTATCCTTCTCATCTGCTGATTACAACCACCTATTAAGCCAATGGTTGCCTCAAAAATCTCTTCGAAATTTGTGAAAACCAATTTTACTTGTCTAGTAACTGCCACAGACGCTTAAGCGCGGGGTCTCGGCGCTTAATCATGGCCTTCTCTATTTAACTGGTGCTTAAGCGCTGGATCTGGCGCTTACACGCCAAAACTCTTTTGTACAATTTTTCACCTTTTTGCTTCAAATTTGATCTTTTTTCACTCCTTTAAACATTTTTTTCCATTTTTACTTATATCAGTAAGAAAAACACAAAAATATCTTCCATTAAAGCGCAATATCTCAAAAATAGGTAAAACAAATGTGTCTAAAAATACTATATATTTTAGGTGTATCAATACTCTTGATAAAAGGAGTTTCTCTTCATATTATTATAAACATGGGGTATAGGCAATCAAAGGAAGCTTATTCCTTGTGGGAACATTCTCAAAGCTTTAAAGCTCACATTAAACCATCGGGCAGAGAGCAAATCTCTCACATCTCGAATGGGCAGCGGCTCATCGACACACAGAGCCCACATAATAACCTAAATCATCTTGCAGGGATATCCCAACACGTCAAAGCATGTCCGGGCCAAAGGGTAGATGAAAAATCGTTGTATCCAAATGGGCGGCAGCTCATCGGCATCAAGCTGTCAAAAAGATATCGACAAAGTCAAAGGAGCGAGAGGGCTTAAAAGGGCTCAACAAAAGAAAGGTAGAGTGATCCTAAAAAGGTAGAGGTAATTGGGTTGAGGTACTACAATCCCGTTATACACAACTACTAGGACCCTAACTCTACCAGGTTGTGAAGGTGGTCGACCCAACACGTCTTGAGTTCCTTGGTCAGCAATCTGTGAATTGCGTCGTTTACGAGAACCTCGGTAGCCCTAAGTTCAAAGGAAGGAAACTCTATCCTATGATTATAAGTAGGATCTTCAATAGGTGGGACTTATACCTACTGAAGTTGTAAGGATGCCTCAAGAAAGAAAGAGAAAGTGGAGGTTCAACTACAAAGTTGGAAATGCTCCAAACAAAAGGACTTACACTCGTCTAGGACGGGGAGCCTTTTAACACCCTAAGTGCACGAGAAAACCACCTATGAAAAGGTATGTTGGGCCAACCAAGTTGAAGAAGCATGTGGACTCCTCCTTGGGACATGCAAATATGATGTTGTTATCTATAACGGTCATTAAGCATTGTGGAGGCCCTATTAGTATATGCAGAATATTTTATTTAGGATTTTGAAGTAGAAAAATTAAGATTTTATGTCCTAAAGAGCCTATATTGCATCGTGATCATAGACAAATCATACAGAGAAACAAGGAAAACACATGCAGGCAAGTGCAGACAAGCAACATGATGTAAAAAGAAAAAAAAAGCCAAATAAAATAATAAAAAGTCGGTGTCACTGGGTCGACAACATATCTCAGAAAAGAAAAAGAGCGGCCGGACTCTGCATATATATGCCCAGTACTAATTTTATATATCAATATAAAATGCAGAATTAAGATACAAGACACGAGCATCTGCTTCTGGTCTTCTCCACATTGTTTCCGCATTAAACGCCTTGGAACCCATGTCCGTATCTTATTTCTGCTACAGAACTCTCATAAGCTCTAAAAGTACATAGAGAAAATAAATAAAACTCAAACCTGCTTGAAAACAAGTGTTAGTGGGAAAGCTCACATGCAAATAACGTATCCTGAGCCATGACTTAAAAGTGGGGGAGCTTAATAGCACCTGCATGCAAAAGGTTCAGAAATCATCACATGCTCTCCCCATAGAGATACCTTGTGTGTGCATATAAATAGACATGGCTCCCTACATAAGAACGCCCTAACACTCCACCATACATATGCATTATGCAGTCACACCATAAGCATAATGCAAAAGATTGATACCTGACTAGGGCAACCAATCCAGCGAAGAACAATAACCAGGCATCACAAAGACTACCTAACACCCTAAATCCTATCCTAGCACACCATCTAACAAAAAGTTCATCAACCTAGTATCTAAGTGTTGGGTAAGTCTGGGAATAGTATGACTTTGACGGGGTCGCTATACCCGCCCCATCCTAAAGATCCGAAGAATCTAAAGGGTGTCACAAAGAGTGGTGACACGCTTTAGATCTATTAGATCTTTAGCACAGTCATACTCGTGACTCGCATTGCTCACCAGGATCAACTCAGCAAACAATGCTCGTTAAGACATCGCGACCAACACGGGGTCACTCTTCTAACAAGCCTAGCTCGCTGTCTATGCAAACATGTAAATGCAAGTGCAAGCAAATCAAAATATATAAACAAAGATAAAGAGTATGTCGTGAATGTGATGACTCGTAGAAATGGGCATACTATGGCGACAAGGGCCTAAAAAAGGGAAATATCAGTAAGGCAGTGACCCAAAGGTGAGCATGTTGTGATGGCAGCAACCCGAAAAGAGGGTATGTCGATAAGGCAGTAACTCGAAGGAATGAGCATGTCGTGGTGGCAGAAGCCTAAAAAGAGGGTATACCTGTAAGGCAGTGACCCGAAGGTGGGCATGCTGTGATGGCAGCGGCTCGAAAAGAAGGTATGTCAGTAAGGCAGTGACCCAAAGGTGGGCATGGCATGCCGTGATGGTAGAGGCCCAAAAATAGGGTATGTCGATAAGGCAGTGACCCAAAGGTGGATGTACCGTGACGGCAGTAGCCCGAAAAGAATGTATGTCGGTAAGACAGTGACCAAAAGGAATGGGTATGTCGTGGTGGGAGGAGCTCAAAAAGAGGGTATGTTGGTAAGCTAGTGACCCGAAGTAATGCAACTCAAGTAGATGACATTGATCACACAGACAAACATGTACATGCACATACAAAACATACAAAGGAGAAAGTGATCGGTCGATTGGGATGCAACATCATGTCAAACTAAAGTGTTGTGTCAAATGGGCCTGGGTAGTCGACTGAAATATAAGTGATGCAACCGATTTTGGGATGACCGACCGAGGCACAAGTAATGTCGATGCAGGTGCAAGTGTGAGATACAAGGTGCAAAGTGCAAGTGCAAATGTAAGGTGCAGAGTGCAAAAGTGAGTGCGATATATGACATACAATATGTAACATGCAAGACATGCACATGCAAACAATGAGGTGCAAATGACCACATTTGATAGCGAGCCAGACTCGTACTAACGACCTCGCCTAAGAAACCTAAGGCTGACACACTTGGATTTGCGGCATCGCCACCTCCAGCTTTGGCATGGCAATGTGAAGGGTTTCCCCCTCCAATTTCTTGTAGGGGAAACTCTTCATCGTTCGTAGGGCGGACTAGCTACAAAGATTTTTTCGCTCTACGAACACCGGCTATCTTATAGAACGGACTAGCTTTAAAGCATTTCTCATCCTCTAAGATTGAACTCAACTAATCCCTCCAAGGAAGATTAGGAGTGCCAAAACTATGAGAAATTGGGATTTCAACCCGGCGGGATAAAGATTTAAGGCTCACAAAAAGGGAATCACTCGGCCTTGTATAGGAGTGGCCAACACACAGGATTCCTAACCCATGACTCCCTCTAAAAAATTGATGATCAATCACATAAGTACGTTGACGTGTCGGCTCTCGTCGGCGCACGCATCCTGTGTAGGTGATCGACGCATAGACACCACTAAAACCTAGGGTCAGCTAGGAGTTGGGAAATCTCACAAATGTGAAAGTTACAGACGCATTTTTTTTGCTTGCTCTAAGCCATCAGCATCAGGTACATGCTCCATTGTATTTCACAATGAACCATGCAATGAGGAGGCAAAAAATAGCAAATGAGGTACGCAAAGTACCCAAAACAAACGGTCAAAGCATTTGAAAGTGCAAACGACACATATAACTTCGTAGGAGGGGTCGACAGATTTCATGCGAAAGGTCGCAAGAGGCTCCCAAAAAAAAAACTAATGCATCACAACATTAAAAATCTGGAACCCTTCTACCCTTCTACCCATTTGTAGTCATGGTTCCGGGTAGGAGCAACATAAAAGGAGAGGAAAAGTGGGAGTTTTTGCCTTTATATGCGGCAAACAAGAGGAGGTCAGGCGAGTAAAGTGCTCATCTGTTGGGAGATCTGGCTGCAAGGAAATAATCCGGTGGAAAGGAGATCCGACAAAGAAGCTGTCGATGAAGGAGGAGGCTGGCAGGATCCAGGCGTAGAGAGAGATCTGGGAGAGTTCAGCTTCTTTTCGTGAGAGAGGAGGGGTCACGACTGTAAGTGAGAAAATGGTCGGATGACGACCTTGGCAAGGAAGAGGGAGTCAGAGGATGAAAGGCTCGACGGCGAGGAGTTGACTACGGGTTTTGATTGCGAGAATAGGAACCGAGTCGCGAATGCGCAGAAGAGGGCCAGGGTTCACAAAGCTTCGACCCGAGAGTATCGCGTGCAATCTGATAGGGTTAGAGGTTGTAGCATAGGATTTTAATAATATTATTATTACTAAAATAATAATAAATATTACTATTATTACTATTGACTTGATAAGAGTCGTTCGACAAGCAAAATTTTGACCGGCCTTCGCCTAAGTGAAAGCCAAACTCTAGCAAAATTACCCCGACTACANGTGTAAATATCCTAGACTTTGTACTTCTTAAAACTTCATGAATTCACAACTAAGATCTTAATTTAATCTCAAATATGATTTCTTGCTTTAACTTACCTAGAAAGGGCTTCTTGACATAAATATGGCTTCACGATAATTTTCTATTTCGTTCTCTCATCTTTCTTTCCCCTTAACTCGTATATAACTCGTGAAATTGATCTACCAGAGAGCATAACTCTCAATTCGACAGTCCCATGACTGTTCTTGCAAAGCCACAACAATAGGAAAGACATGGAATGTCTCAATTCGTGGCAAATATTAAAACGAAAATGTATGGATAGAAATGAATGTTAGGAATACCTTGAAAATGAATTTCCCTTTGACCTGTTTTGCCTTGGATCCATGAATCGTTGCTTGTTACCCTTTGTCGATCGCGCAAGTTGCTTGTGCACTGTAATAGAGTCACTGGAGCTTTCAGGTTCACAAAATCGAGAGATGGGGGGAGGGGAGAAATAACAAGAATGCAACACTTTAACTGAGACCCAACTAATACCAATCATTCGATCCATCAGATTGTCGCATGCGCACCTTAGTGTCTACTTTGATGATGCGGGATTAGGAGTTTAATTAAAAAATAATCATAATTGGATATTTTTTCATATATTAAAAATTCATACATGATATTATATTTTAAATTGATCTATTTGACAATTAGAATTTTACAAAATTGATTCGTTTGAGATCCAAAGAATGTGAAATTTAAGATATAATTTTAAATTGCTGAAATTTTACTTGTTTTTTAAAATTGGGTGTTACAAGGATACCGTTGCAATTAAGGAGATTTTTTTCCGTTGTGCTAATGTATTCACCATCGTTGTCTGTTCGGTGGATTATCAATTTGGTTTGAACATGTCTTTCCGTCATAGTGATAAAATTTGTGATTATGTTGATTGCTTGAGATTTGTTTTGCTTCGAGTTAAACCAGCAAAAGCAAGAGTACTCCAAAATAAAAGAAATTTAATAGTGGCCTCCTTNTTAAAATTGGGTGTTACAAGGATACCGTTGCAATTAAGGAGATTTTTTTCCGTTGTGCTAATGTATTCACCACCGTTGTCTGTTCGGTGGATTATCAATTTGGTTTGAACATGTCTTTCCGTCATAGTGATAAAAATTGTGATTATGTTGATTGCTTGAGATTTGTTTTGCTTCGAGTAAAACCAGCAAAAGCAAGAGTACTCCAAAATAAAAGAAATTTAATAGTGGCCTCCTCGATTAGAAATAACTGGGGAAGGACCGCATTCATTGGAGTGTAATATGGCCAAGGGTTGATAGGTACATATAGTAGAAGTAGAAAGGGGTTATTTGTGACTTTTTACTATTTAATAGGAATTAAAATGTTGTAAAGTTGGATACATAGAGATGGATGTGACTTTTTACTATTTAATAGGAATTAAAATGTTGTAAAGTTGGATACATAGAGATGGATGATCCTTAGCTTTGAGCTTCATTGTGGAGCGTTGAGAATGGCCTAAGTGATTGTGTCACCTTTCGTAGTTGCTGGTGCTTGTAGGTATGGAGGCNCAAAATAACGCCGACAGCTTCTGGCGACTCCGCTGGGGACAAGCTTTTCTCTTCATACAAATTAAGAAATATCATCTTCACACATCGGTAATATGTCCATGTCCCCCTTGGACCTAATTACCCTTCTTCCGTTAGCATACTTTACCCATTTCTATCTTGGGAAAGTACAGCTAACTCCTGGACTTCAGTATTAGCTGTTCAACCATCTTTGAATAGAGGGGTTCAGAAGGTCATTAAGGACTCTTTAAATTTTCATGTGGGATCAGACCCCCAATAGGTGTGTTGGTGGATTAACTCCACCTGGGCATTCTCTGCCACAGATTGGGTCCCACGCTGGGTCCTAAACTTTCTCACAACTCCTTTTCACATTTGTTTTGCTTCTTCGCAAATTAAATCAAATTATGTTGTGTTGGGCGCACTTCATAATATTAATCAATTTTACACCCTTTTAAATAAAGATGTTAAAATTACTTGTAAATTAAGACCCGCCCGGTCTACAAACTAACCTCTACGTTCAATTCTTGCACTAAGGATTACGAGGTTTTTGACCATATAGCTAACCCTAAAACTTTCTGTTTTAAAGCCCGCTGCGATGGCTTACCCAACGCTGACCTTTTCTTGCAACCCTCCGACGGATCGCAACGCCCGTAACATCGCTCCCACCATCAAGTCAGAGCCGGATTTGAAGACCTCGAGGTCATCCTCCGGAAAGCCCCGCTCGTGGTAATGAAGATCGCTGCCCCGGAAGTTCAAGAGCCGCCTGCAGAACTCAATCTGAACTGCCTTCAGGATTTCCCTGCCTGCAAGAAGGCTAAAGCTACTGCCGACATGACACCCGTCAAACCCGCTAGCCCCGCTGCTGCTAAGGGAAAAGAAGTAATGATTGTTGAGAATCCGATTGAGGGATTAACTGTCCCACCACCTGTGTTTGAGATCGGAACAAGTTTGAGGACTGTACCACTGACCCGTACTCAAAGGAGGAACCGTAACAGAAGAGTTCAGAGGGCCATCAAAGCCCAGACTCCTGAAAACACACCTGATGAGGAGGAGCCTCATCAAGTTGAAGAGGTATTACCGGAAATTTACCCATTCCTGCGAAGAAGTAGATTTCATCATCTGACAGATATTGATGAATATGAGAGTATTCGAAGGATTGCTGCTGCATTGCCATCACCTCATGGACAAGGTGAGAAGGGAAAGAAATTCATCCCCATCACCCGAATTAGTGCAGTCTTCAGAAGGCTTTCTATTAAATAAGGATGTTTTGTTAGTGAATTACTTAAACGAGTGGGACATGCAATTTCCCCTCATATGAAGAATGAAATTTTGAAGTATATTAAGTCCGCTAGAAAATCTCGTAGATAGACTGTAGAGTCACCTACCCGTGTTCCTGTCTGGCTCCGTTTGAGAAACCGAGTTGATATTGCTATAGTCACCACCAGTCATACCCCCACCAGGACCTCAGGTTACCGGCAGATTAAGTCAAGACTGGGTCCGAGAGGTTTACCCGTTATTCCTGCAATCATGGAAAGAAAGACAAGACGATTACCTGACACTGTAGCCCGTCTACACCACGGGGAGCATACATTCCCTCGCCATACCGATGTCTCTACTAAGACGTTCCGTCCTGAGGCATCATCATCAAAAAGGAAGGAGGTATGGGCACCCAAGGTCGCTGCACCGATACAGTTCAGTGAGCCTGCAAAATAGGAAGTAAAACCAGTACCTGAAATATCTGACATCGTCGCGACAATAGCCAGCGAGATGGAGGAACAAGTTGAGGATTTCCATCAGGGTCCTCCAAATCTTAAAGCAATTAAG
>JXCR01092486.1:113972-127376 GCA_002079205.1 Phalaenopsis hybrid cultivar | reverse complement strand
AGTATATTCTAACTAAAACTTCATATTTTGTTCTTGGCATTTACATGTTTTTAATATTTTCTATTGAATAGGTTGCATTGAACCATCCCTACTTTTGTTGATTTAAGAAGCAAACATTTTGTAGAAAGTATGATTCTAAATGAGATCATTATCTGCCTCAAAGGAGCATATGAAAGTAAAGGATGATTAAAAATCACGACGGAGATCATAAAAAGTTCATTTAATAGTACATATCACTATATATGCACAAATCCTAATCAGCGCACAACCCACATTCACATTGCTCGCTTTGTTCTAATGGGCTTATTTGAAAGCGTGAATCTTAGGATGAAGAACTAGAAGTAGCATAGAGCTTTTGAAGTAGGATGCACAGATCCTAATCAGCGCATAACCGACTGTCGGTCAACCTTTTTGATAGAGATTATGAAAATATGAAAATAATTTTTTNAAGATACTTTTAGCATCCACCAATAATAAATAAAATTTCATCATTTAATACATTAGCATCTAACATAGGCTCGAAAATTATGACCGTTTCCCAGGACTCTCTGCATTTATTTTTATTTATTTGTTTGTTTGTGTGGAAAGAGCTTTGGATGGTCAAATTTTTATAAGGTACATTGGATTTTAGATAAAACAGTAGCCATAGATTTTGCGAGGACTTCCGATGTGGGGTTCGAGGTTTTTCATAGGCTCAAGCCCCTATGGTTCGAGGTTTTCTAATAAAGGGAAAACACTTTCGATTAAGACTAGTTATTAAGAATTTAATATTCAACATACAATAACAATGAACTTGGGATTTTAAATTGTAAAATCTATCACTTGAAGCTTAAAGCGGATGGTGGGAAAATGAAGACAAAACCCAATCAAAATCTCATAGTTTCGTTGTTCCGAGTGTTTATGGACCCTAATATATTTAGTCAAAGGAGATAGTCGACCGAACATTGCTAAAAAATTCCTGTCAGCAACCATGAGTTGCATTACCCATTAGATCTTAGTAGATTTTGGGTGAATGTTTGTCTAAGGGAACAAACTTAAATCGACATTAGCTGACAGAAGGCTTTGTGCTAATCAATTATACCCCTATGATTCACAATTCAAATGGTAGAAAGTCGTTGGAGAACATTTGGGCTGCGGACNATTTAAATCTTCATCAAGATAGAACTTGTTTCTTCACCAAGCTACCTAGTGATCCCCATCAGTTCACATAATTACTCAGCATTTAAATGTTTCGTGACATGGTAAAATTTCACAAAGAGAACTCAAAATGACAGCAACGTGCACGAAAAATTTTCAAAATATTATAATTCGGANATTTAAATCTTCATCAAGATAGAACTTGTTTCTTCACCAAGCTACCTAGTGATCCCCATCAGTTCACATAATAACTCAGCATTTAAATGTTTCATGACATGGTAAAATTTCACAAAGAGAACTCAAAATGGCAGCAACGTGCACGAAAATTTTCAAAATATTATAGTTCGGAAAAAAAATAAATAAATTGCTTGCAATAGTAATTGTTAAACAAAGCACAGTTTGCACTATCTTTTTTTTTTTACATAACTGAGCAGACTAAGTAAAGCGAAAGCAATGTCTAACACGTCTTTTCAGGTTTCTTTTATTGTAATACTTAGTCGAGAAAAAAAAAATCTTTGTTAAGAAAAAAAGAAACAAAAAAAANTTTTTTTTACATAACTGAGCAGACTAAGTAAAGCGAAAGCAATGTCTAACACGTCTTTTCAGGTTTCTTTTACTGTAATACTTAATCGAGAAAAAAATATCTTTGTTAAGAAAAAAAGAAACAAAAAAAAACAAAAAAATAATCATATGCAACAAAAGAACATGAAAATATAGAGTAAAATCAAAATTTCCTTGTTAACAAAAGAAAATGTTGCCTGAACATACAAGGATAAGTATAACGACAGAAGATGCTAACATCAATCAATCTGTATGTGAATAGAAGTAATTGAGTACTGTCATTCAATATAAAAATAAAGATTAAGATTAAAAAAAAGGCAATAAAAGGGCTGGAAAGCTATGCATTACAGCAGAAAAAGCCATAAACACAAAGGATGCACAACAAAAAATGATTAACCATGTTTTCTACCACTGATAATGACAAACTATAAACAGCATGCTAAACAAAGAGTTTTTTTTTCTTAACAAGAAATAGATGCTCAAAACAAATGAAAAAGCAAACATGAAAATTAATTAGTACTAGAATATAATCTAAAGGTTCAAGTCTTACAATAAAGCTTGGGAAACGGGCAGTCTCATGTGCCTGCGGATCTGCACTCTCTGATGCTGTAAAATGGCTGCCAAGCATTGCTGGTACCAATCCAAAATTTGAATAAACTGGTGCAGTATGAATAACTGAGTTTTTAAGTCCTTCCAAGGCCAAAGATGGTTCTGATTTAGATTGATCGTTTTCTGCAGCAGGAGACAAGCTAGAAGAAAAGTCAAGTGCCACGGATTCGTTTTCAGGCATGTTGGGTTGTTGATCACCCTGATAATTGTTTTCTTCAGTAACTTTGGCTGAATCTACGGTACTGCATTCAGTATAAAAAATGGTTACACAACATGAAATTTTAATGGGGGTTCAAAATGAAAAAAAAAAAACTCAAAATTTAATGCATCATCCAAAAAACAGAGCTGTGTTTCTTCTTTTTTGATGTGCTTGTGCTACTGGTTGGTATGAGGCAACAAACCATGATAGTAATATCCATATGATGCAAGATATCTTGGAAGCTAATATTTGGTTGATGCAAATCTAAATCAACCAAACACGCTCAATTTCAAACCTTAAAAGCTCAAGTTAGACAACTTCCATTACTTATAAGAAAAATAAAAAAATTAAGAAACCTGTGACAATGATAACTTAATAATCACTCACTATAAATAGTTTGTAGATTAGGAATCATAAAAATCATCCAATCAATTGAAAATCATTTTTTCATAGAAATCCCAATTGTCTAAATTGAATAACTATAAAACACATACATATACAATTTAATATTTATATAACTTAAATACTGAAAGAAAATATGATGCTCAAAACAAGCCTGACACAATATCTCTTAGAAATCTTTATGATCTCACTTAGATTAAAAAAAACAAGAATAAATTATATATCCAATCAAGAATTTTATCTAGGAATAATTCATAAAGTTTGTACACAGCCTCGGGGAAAACGCAGAATGCTGAAGATGCAACCATATGCTCATTCCTAATAAAAATTGAACAGGAACGAGGCCATAACTCAATGTGAAAGAGACAAGGCTCGCAAGGTTACGCAATGAAGAGAACCAAAGCCAGTAACCCTCTTGAAAACTGAAGGAACCAACACCACCAAATAGAGAAATCAAATACATAGCCTACAGCTTTCAGGTACCAGCAAATAACAATCTAATAACCTTAAACATAGATCTAACAGAACTCCAAACCACCTTCAAGTGCAGAACTACGATTTCAACCACTAATATTAGATGATAAAACCTATTTATTGAGAAGCATCATATGCATGTCTAATTGAAACGAAAAGATGAAACAACCTTGCCAAAAAACAAAAAAAAATCCAAACAACCAAAAAGAGAGAATGTGAATTTCTTTAGATCCATGTGTCACACATCTTGCGTTCCCTATGATTGTAGACGCTAAACTTTGCATTAATTTTACCTAAGAAAAATTATAAAATCTTGATTCCAATGAATTATTCAATTGATAGAAGAAACATAATTGTTGTATTTCTTATTAAGTAATTAATAATAAGTTTCCACGCCTAAGTCTGTCACGCCAATGGACAAGATACTTTTAGCATCCACCAATAATAAATAAAATTTCATCATTTAATACATTAGCATCTAACATAGGCTCGAAAATTATGACCGTTTCCCAGGACTCTCTGCATTTATTTTTATTTATTTGTTTGTTTGTGTGGAAAGAGCTTTGGATGGTCAAATTTTTATAAGGTACATTGGATTTTAGATAAAACAGTAGCCATAGATTTTGCGAGGACTTCCGATGTGGGGTTCGAGGTTTTTCATAGGCTCAAGCCCCTATGGTTCGAGGTTTTCTAATAAAGGGAAAACACTTTCGATTAAGACTAGTTATTAAGAATTTAATATTCAACATACAATAACAATGAACTTGGGATTTTAAATTGTAAAATCTATCACTTGAAGCTTAAAGCGGATGGTGAGAAAATGAAGACAAAACCCAATCAAAATCTCATAGTTTCGTTGTTCCGAGTGTTTATGGACCCTAATATATTTAGTCAAAGGAGATAGTCGACCGAACATTGCTAAAAAATTCCTGTCAGCAACCATGAGTTGCATTACCCATTAGATCTTAGTAGATTTTGGGTGAATGTTTGTCTAAGGGAACAAACTTAAATCGACATTAGCTGACAGAAGGCTTTGTGCTAATCAATTATACCCCTATGATTCACAATTCAAATGGTAGAAAGTCGTTGGAGAACATTTGGGCTGCGGACGTGACCAAATGATAACATTTGGCGAAAACCCACATAGTCAGATCACTCTGGTCATAACCGCTACTTTATGGTGTCATTTCGTGCTGAAGCACGTAGGAAGAGAACTCGGGCCACGTTCTTACTGACATATAATTGCTTTGATTGTGAATATAATGATACACTTAACATAATATTAGCTCTTTGTGAGCTGAAATCAGTCTGCAATTTATCATGCTCGACAAACTGTTGTGGAGTGTAGATGTGATTTGCTTTAAGTCTTAAGTGATTCAATTTTAACTTGAGTATTGTAGTTGATTATTTTGAAAACCTTGATTTAAGAAATTAAGCCCTCCCATTGAAATATTTAATCAATACGATCATCATTGGGAATTAAACATTTTAACCTTTATATTTGAAGGGGCATTAAATTTTGTTATCTTAGAATTTTAGGGTACGAGTCACGTCGACTCTTATCCTTACAATGAGGAGGATCTGACTAGGTAAATTGAATTTATAAATTCTTACTTTAGGATTTTAACGTTTATTTCGAAATTAATAGACTTGTCAACTCCAGTCCTTGCGAGTATGAGAATCAAACTAGTTGGTTGGGACTTACAAACATATCTTATAAACAAAGCAGCCCGATAGCCCACGAAGCATTCTTAAACCTAATATTTGAGCATTCAATACATTGGTTGGAGCATATGCGAACCTTAAATTTCATATGTTTGAATAGTTTAAAGGATTTGAAGATTTTGAAACCTCGTGCAACCTTTAAATTATAACTCCAATATTCAATTTTAGAATAAGAGATTTTGAAATCATGTATAGGATTCTTATCTGTATGAATCTCCTAAGGCATACACAATTCAAGGAGTATAAACTACATCTCGAAATATTTTCATGTATTTTCAATCATTGCATTTGACTTTAAAGCCATTTGGAAATCTAAGATATTATATGGATATTGTCTTATTGGAGTACAAGCAATGTTACATCTTCAAGCTTTAAGAGTACCATCTTTTGTTCTCTAGCATGTGTATTAAGATGGTGATGACGATTAATTTCAAATTTTAAGAAAACTCCATATTTGAATTATTTTTCGTCCATAGAAGTCTAAATTTGAAATTTTCAATTTTGAATTGATTTCGGAGCCTAAATCTGAAAAGCTTGATTTCAAAATATTTTTAAATCTTATGAATTAAAATTTTAAATTCCAAATTTTAATATCTTTGAGCACTAAGAGTCTATGTTTTAAAAGCCCAAAAATTTAAAATTTTTAAAACCATATGAGCCTAAATATTAAAAGCCTAGATCCCCAATATTTTAAACCTTAAGAGCCCAAATTTTAAAAGCACGAGTTTTTAAATCATTTTAAAATTCAAATGAGTCACATTTTATTTTATTTTACATGTTCAAACTTTCAAATATCTTGAATTAATTACAAGTCCATATCACCAGAAATTTCGACAGGCTCCCGATATCAACCCTTGTTAAGAGGCACGAAAGAATGTCAATCTTCACAGCTATCTCAAAAAATTTGTTGGCCAGTATCGTAAGACAATACGACAAGAAGCAAACAAAATATTTAACTCACAATCTCAAAAGATGCAACGGGACTTCAAAATACCTGCAGAAAAAGGTTAGATTGCAAACAAAGAATTTCCTGAGCGGTACTTTACTTTCCTCGAACAATACTTAATTCCCACGGACAGAAACTTATGTTTCCTAAGACGGCTATTTTAAAATCCCAATTTAAAAAAGAGTTCTCCAAATAATTTTGTAATTTCCCTGAACGGTACTTAATTCCTGCGAACAGGTACTTGTGCTTTCTTCGAATAAGATTTTTGAAAATTACCATATTGCCCCAGTGTGTTATACCTTTCGAGCTCCAATGACGTTGAATGCGGCGGAGACAATGTCGACGAAATAAAATAAAAAATACAATGCAACATAGATATTTCTCTTTTCTTTACAATACACAATATAAAAATAAAATAAANATTCATGTCATGATTTTTTCGACAAGTTTTACGCTGGCTGTCGACTACCTAACGCAACCCTCCACTTTTCTTTACAATACACAATATAAAAATAAAATAAGATAAGAAAGAAAAACTAATTAAAGTGGCTCAGAAATGATTTTAAACTAGGCTCGGTTGCACAAAGAGAGAGCTTCGATTTGGACAGACAAGGAAGCGGAGGAGGTAGATTGGGCTAGGGCAAAGAGGGCCGCGTGGCTTCGGCTAGTGAGAATGAAGCGAGCAGAGGATTTTGGCGAAAAGGGCTTTGACTCTATCATGCAGGTTGCTCGAGGGAGGAAACATGAGGATGAGGCATCAAGTATAAATTTCGTGGACGAAGGAGGCGAATTTGGATTGTACGGGCTAAGGCAGAAAGAAATCGAGGGGCTTAAGAGGACCCAGGTGAGAAGGCGTCGAAGAAGAAAACTAGGACAAAGCAGGGTGAAGGAACGACGAAGCACATAGCAACAGAAAGCTCAGACAGCGGCTACAGGTTGCATCGCAGATGAGGAAGATGCATTTTTTGTAGAGCAGCTTTCGACACAGGGGAATCGATGAGTAACTCGACCACACTGNATCGAGGGGCTTAAGAGGACCCAGGTGAGAAGGCGTCGAAGAAGAAAACTAGGACAAAGCAGGGTGAAGGAATGACGAAGCACATAGCAACAGAAAGCTCAGGCAGTGGCTACAGGTTGAATCGCAGGTGAGGAAGATGCATTTTTTGTAGAGCAGCTTTCGACAGAGGGGAATCGATGAGTGACTCGACCACACTANTGTGTATTGAGAATAAGATGACGATGATGATTAATTTCAAATTTTAAGAAAACTCCATATTTCAATTATTTTACGTCCATAGAAGTCTAAGTTTGAAAATTTCAATTTTGAATTGATTTAGGAGCCTAAATCTGAAAAGCTTGATTTCAAAAAATNTTATTGGAGTACAAGCAATGTTACATCTTCAAGCTTTAAGAGTACCATCTTTTGTTCTCTAGCATGTGTATTAAGATGGTGATGACGATTAATTTCAAATTTTAAGAAAACTCCATATTTGAATTATTTTTCGTCCATAGAAGTCTAAATTTGAAATTTTCAATTTTGAATTGATTTCGGAGCCTAAATCTGAAAAGCTTGATTTCAAAATATTTTTAAATCTTATGAATNTTATTGGAGTACAAGCAATGTTACATCTTCAAGCTTTAAGAGTACCATCTTTTGTTCTCTAGCATGTGTATTGAGAATAAGATGACGATGATGATTAATTTCAAATTTTAAGAAAACTCCATATTTCAATTATTTTTCGTCCATAGAAGTCTTAAGTTTGAAATTTTCAATTTTGAATTGATTTAGGAGCCTAAATCTGAAAAGCTTGATTTCAAAATATTTTTAAATCTTATGAATTAAAATTTTAAATTCCAAATTTTAATATCTTTGAGCACTAAGAGTCTATGTTTTAAAAGCCCAAAAATTTAAAATTTTTAAAACCATATGAGCCTAAATATTAAAAGCCTAGATCCCCAATATTTTAAACCTTAAGAGCCCAAATTTTAAAAGCACGAGTTTTTAAATCGTTTTAAAATTCAAATGAGTCACATTTTATTTTATTTTACATGTTCAAATNCCCAAATTTTAAAAGCACGAGTTTTTAAATCATTTTAAAATTCAAATGAGTCACATTTTATTTTATTTTACATGTTCAAACTTTCAAATATCTTGAATTAATTACAAGTCCATATCACCAGAAATTTCGACAGGCTCCCGATATCAACCCTTGTTAAGAGGCACGAAAGAACGTCAATCTTCACAGCTATCTCAAAAAATTTGTTGGCCAGTATCGTAAGACAATACGACAAGAAGTAAATCAAAATATTTAACTCACAGTCTCAAAAGATGCAACGAGGNGAAAGAATGTCAATCTTCACAGCTATCTCAAAAAATTTGTTGGCCAGTATCGTAAGACAATACGACAAGAAGCAAACAAAATATTTAACTCACAATCTCAAAAGATGCAACGGGANCCCAAATTTTAAAAGCACGAGTTTTTAAATCATTTTAAAATTCAAATGAGTCACATTTTATTTTATTTTACAAGTTCAAACTTTTCAAATATCTTGAATTAATTACAAGTCCATATCACCAGAAATTTCGACAGACTCCTGATATCAACCCTTGTTAAGAGGCACGAAAGAATGTAAGTCTTCCTAGCTAACTCAAAAAAATTGTTGGCCAGTATCATAAGACAATACGACAAGGAGCAAACAAAATATTTAACTCACAATCTCAAAAGATGCAACGAGCCTTCAAAATACCTGCAAAAAAATGTTAGATTGCAAACAAAGAATTTCCTGAGCGGTACTTTACTTTCCCCGAATGATACTTAATTCCCATGGACAGAAACTCATGTTTCCTAAGACGGGTATTTTAAAATCCCAATTTAAAAAAGAGTTCTCCAAATAATTTTGTAATTTCCCTGAATGATACTTAATTCCTGCGAACAGGTACTTGTGCTTTCTTCGAATGAGATTTTTGAAAATTACCATATAGACCCAATGTGTTATACCTTTCGAGGTCCAATGACGTTGAATGCGACGGAGACAATGACGACGAAATAAAATAAAGAATACAATGCAACATAGATATTTCTCTTTTCTTTGCAATACACAATATTAAAATAAAATAAAAAAAGAAAGAAAAACTAATTAAAGTGGCTCATAAATGATTTTAAACTAGGCTCGATTGCACAAAGAGAGAACTTCAATTTGGACAGACAAGGAAGCGGAGGAGGTAGATTGGGCTTAGGACAAAGAGGGCCGCGTGGCTTCGGCTAGGGAGAATGAAGCGAGCAGAAGATTTTGGCGAAAAGGGCTTCGACTATATCATGCAGGTTGCTCGATGGAGGAAACATGAGGATGAGGCATCCAGTATAAATTTCGTGGATAGAGGAGGCGAATTTGGATCGTACGGGCTAAGGAAGAAAGAAATCGAGGGGCTTAAGAGGACCCAGGTGAGAAGGCGTCAAAGAAGAAAACTAGGGCAAAGCAGGGTGAAGGAACGGCGAAGCACAGAGCAACAAAAAGCTAAGACAGCCGCTACAGGTTGAATCGCAGGTGAGGAAGATGCATTTTTTGTAGAGCAGCTTTCGACAAAGGGGAATCGATGAGTGACTCGACCACACTGCTTTCGAACTGAAGAGGAAGTGAAGTGGAAGAGAGTGATCTGCGGTGAGTGGTAAAGAACAAAAGAGAGGTAAGGACAGGATCGAGAATGGGAGTTTTAGGTCTTTCTATGCCGTAATCTTGAAGTTGCGACTATACCGCAAAAATTTCGGGCACAAAGAAGGCATAGGGAAGGAGCTATGACAGAAGATAGTGTAGGCGTGAATTAAAAGGATTACGGAGAATAACAAAGACAAAATAAAAAAGGAATAGTGCAAACCTGTGTGTGGTGAAGTGCGGCAAGGCTTCATGGATTTGGACGAGGAGATACACACATGATTTCTACAATAGACAAAAGGAAAGAGACACGATACAAATGAAAAGAGCTATCGCTTGGCTCATTTGCTTGTAATCTAGAGGAAANCAAAGACAAAATAAAAAAGGAATAGTGCAAACCTGTGTGTGGTGAAGTGCGGCAAGGCTTCATGGTTTTGGATGAGGAGATACGCACATGATCTCTACAATAGACAAAATGAAAGAGACACGGTGCAAATGAAAAGAGCTATCGCTTGGTTCATTTGCTTGTAATCTAGAGGAATGGGCATTTATTGAAGTCCATACTGGCTCTTTGACGAGAGGAGGTAAAATCTTAAGTTAATTAATTTAATTTTAATTAATATAACTAATTCCTATCTTTTTTTTATTTATCTCCCCCTTTTTTCATTTTTATAGTCAACATGATTCTTCTAATAATAAATCATGACCTTAAATATCACAAGTAAATCAATCATTCATCTCACAAATTTATAATTTACTGATATCTATGGTATCTATAAAACAAATTATTTTAATATCTATTATAGAATACAAAGAGGAGCTGCAAATCATAGCGTGAGGTGGAGAATATGAATAAAAAAAAATCATTTATGTCCAATTTTACATTATTTCAACTTCATTACCTACATCCATATTATTTAAAAAAACTAGTTTTAAATATCTATCATACAAGAAGCCTTAAATTCATTTGTTGTGCAACGTGAAAAGGAATCAAGAGATAAAGGATTATGTCCTCTCATCTGTAGAACCTCCCAAAGTTCGTAGTGTTCAGCATCTCACGCATTCAAAAGAATTTCTTATGATTAATTGTAACCTCTTCAATAGAATTATGGTTGTCATAAGGCATAAAATGATTATGCATAGGTTATATAGGAATCAAAATCATGAATATGTTATACAAATGATTGTGCAAATATATTAGGTATAGAAACAATATAAAGTTCAATAGCATGCATAAGTTCATTCGGTTAAAATTTTATAACTATTTCATGAGAATTAAATAGTATGGATCCATTACAAATGAATTTGCATGTAAATTCAACCATATAAAATATCAAATTCTAACCGGATGCATACTAATGCATCAATTTGAGAGTGATTACAATTGAAAATTTTAACTGAGTTCTCGTTTTCTTAAAATCCTCATAAATTCCTCATCCCTAGAAGACTTAACAGTTTTTAAAATAATACATAGACATCATCATTAATAAATAATTTAATTATGCATGCATCAACACATTTATTATATTGAATTCACAACACATTTATTATATTGAATACAAAAATATAACCTAGAAATCATTTTAACATGACAGATAAAATCGTGCTTCCTAAAATATTGTGACAATCCTAACACAAAATTCACACTAACATAATCCTAAGATTTACAATATATTATTATTTCTTTTCCTAGAGTCATTTAGTTCTATGTTGTGATACTATTTGTGCTACATTTCCTCTTAAACATGGCAAATAATAAATATATATATGGACTCCAAATGGCGATTTCCGTCATCTATGATTCAGTGGCGCTCGAAGGAATAGGGCTCGCACCTCATCGCCTCTATTTCGACCTTCACCTACTGCGTTTCGTCGTCCCTCAGCTTCCGTCGTTTAGCGTCTTCAGCTTTGTCTGTTTCGACGCCGAGCTTCTGTCGGCTCGCGGCTTCGCGTCTCCCTGCTTTCCCTCTTCGAGTCTTCTGCTACGTCCATGTTCACCTATTGCGCTTACATCAGAGCGTCGTAGCAGGTGGACTCTCTTCCTGCTTTCATGGGTGTGCTCCCTCCTTCGGTTGAACCTGACAAAGCTTCCTTCGCCCATGTTATGGGTAATCATCTGGTGGAGTCGGCTGTTGTCTTCTCCTCAAGCTATAAGAAATGTCGCGATGGTACATGTGACTGTTCATTTGTTAAGAAGGGAAGTAAGAAAGGTGAGAAAGCAACACTCTTTTTCTCTGATTTAGAAATTTCAACTTTGATTGAGAAATGCAAGTTCACTCTTATTGAAAAACTTCAGTGGGGGCACCCATCTATGAAAGTTATCAGAAAGAGTTTTGATGATCTCAAACTAGTAGGCAAGTGGAAAGTGAAACACTTTGATGAGAGACATGTGTTGATTCAGTTAACCATGACTGAAGACTACGCTCGGATTTTCTCTAAAAAAATATTTTAACGTTGCAGGAAAGCCGATGAAGTTACTCAAGAGGTCTCCTGATTTTGACCCAAACGATGAACCTCCTACTGTACCAGTATGGTTTAGTTTTCCTGGTCTCAAACTGCACTTTTTTAATCATCAGGTTCTCTACTCTATTGGGGCCATACTTGGGGATCCTATGAAGCTAAATCTACCGACCTTCAATCTTCAGGCCCTTTGTTTCCAGAATACTTGTGGAAAGACATATCACTTTACTTGATATTACAGAAGTCTAGCTAGGCACAACACATAATGGATATTGACAATAAATTGTCATAGAACATAGACTTTTTTATTGTACCAACTGTAAGATGTTAGGGAATACTCTTAACAAGTGTCACAGGCTTCATCCTAACATGAAATCTAAAGCTTAAGTGCATAAGAATGGGTCTAACTCCACTGCTCTGGACACATTTGTTCCACATGTGGAGGAAATTACCACAAGACAAAAATTGATGTATGATTTAATTGCCCCTGGAGACCCTCTGACAATATTGTTTCTGTGATTGATGTGTTGCTGGATGGCTCTTCTGAGCAACCTACACCTTCACACCTTATTGAAAACAATACTGAAGAATCCTTACCTACAAAGGATAATGTTCGGACCGATAATCAGGAGAGCCTTGCAGCTCCTCATCTTCAGGAAGTATCCGGTGCAGAGGCGACAATTCATACTTCACATACACTAGAACCTATTGTGGTTACAACGGTTGACAATCTTTCTACTGCGGTTCTACCACCTCATCCAAACGAGCAAGTCGTTACTGTTATTCAGGCGCAAGGAACTCATCAGCTCATACATGTCTGACAATCTATTAACCAACACACTAATTAGATGGGCCAGTTTTCGGATGAGGAATAACAAGTTTACACATCCAGGAAAAAGAAGAAGAATGGAGAACTACTTGACCTCAAAAATCTAATGGATGATACATTGGTTACTTCGAGCAATGACACGCAACTCACCAATTTGTTAGCTAGCTCCCTTCCTAGAACTAGAGACAGAGACAAGACTAAATTTAGTCGTCCCTAACTTTTAGCGCATTTTGGTGGTTGTGGTTTTTGGTCTTACATGTATCTTTTATTTTTTTGTGATTTTTGTGTCTTGTAACGTGTGGTTAATGTGTCTTTTTTGGGCTCACTCATACAATCTATCTATATCTTTTCCATTTTAATCTATTAGCTCTTGGGCCTTTTTTAATATATATATATATATATATATATATG
>JXCR01092486.1:101176-113871 GCA_002079205.1 Phalaenopsis hybrid cultivar | reverse complement strand
TTGTAAGATATATATATATATATATATATATATGTATATATATATATATATGAAAAAAGCCTAAAGGAAAGTATATTAACTGAAAAGAGACATAAATGTTGTATGAGAGAGCTTAAAAGAAAGCTCAACTCACACAATACAACGTACACAAAGCACAAATAAAACAAAGATACATAAAAGTAAAAAACCAAAAAGCCACAAAAGGACACAAAAGTATTAGCGATGTCCTACTTTAGTCCTCCCTCTGCATCTAGTTCTTGAAAGTGAGTCGATTAACAAATTGAAAATGTGAGTACAATTGCCCGTAGTAAATAAAGTATTATCCATCAGATTTCTAAGCTCAAGTAGGACTCCATTCTTCTTCTTCCTCCTAGATGTGTAGACCTGTCATTCCTCATCCGATTGACTCATAAGATCAGTAGATTTCAATGTTGGTTGGACAGGTGTAGGCTGTTGCATATCACGATCTCCATGAGTCTTAATAACATTAACAGCTTGCTCGACCTGATGAGACGACAGTGAAGCAGTTGAAGTATTGCCACCTGTATTATCGGTGATATATAGGGCAGGTGGGCTCAGAAGACTCACCCTCTCCCCCACGATAAGAGGTTCCAAAGACGGGGGCGCTACAACTGGGGACTGAATAGTTGTCATATTGCCTGCGAGAATAGTGAAATCATCCGGGGTATCCTTTTGATAATCAATAGTGTCAATAACTTGGAGCTGATCAGGAGGAGATAAAATAGCTGCCGCTGGAGGAGCACTATGTTTTTTTGGTCTGAGTTGGGGGTGTAGATGGTGGCATTGAGAGCTAGAGTGGTCGAACATATGACAGTTTGAACAATACGAAGGAAAAAATTCAATCACTACCTTTAGCCAATATTCTTGATGTTGTGTGCCCAATCATATTTCCTCAGAGGCGGGTGAAGTGATGTTCTTTCGACGAGTACTCTGGCTTCAGATGAACGAGAAATATTAAAAATAGAAATGTCTGTTTTGACTGACTTACCATAAGCTGAGGCAATAGAGTACAATACTTTTTGAGTAAAATAATAAAATTTCAGACCAGGAAGGCGAATGCAAACCAGAATGATTGGTGATTCTGTCTGCAGTTCAAAATCCACATTCCATTTCAGAATCTTCATTGCTCTGTTATCAATATAGATTATCCTTCGAGCAAATAAGCGTGTGTAATCTTCTTCATTATTTAGTTGTATAAGAACGTGTCTTTCATCTAACAACTCAATTTTTCATTCCCCAACAAGGTGTATAAGTTCAAATTCCTTACGAATCAACTCCATTTTGGGATGGTTATACAGAAATTTCCGTCCAAATTCATTCAACCGAAAGAAGCAAGTTGAAAACCTTCAGCTTCTGTAAAAAAGATTACATACTTCCTATTCTTCCTACCAGGTTTTTCGATGTCCTCCGCCCACTCAATGAAGGAGGGAAAAAACACAATTTAGGTGTATCTGAGACGTAGACATCCCCAAGTACAGCAACATACGATCTTTCAGAAGCCATGGAGTTGCAGCTTAGCAGAGTAGAGAGATGAAATCCGAAACAGGGAGCAGGAGCGAAAGCCCCTGCGATCTCAGAGCAAATAGAGAGGAGTGAAACCCGAAATGAGTAGGAGCGGCGAAGCCCCGTGATCAGCTCGAGCCCGAGGACAACGCAGGAGCACAAACGCAGTTGACGCAACCGACGCAGCTTGACGGACGCAGAGACATGAGCAGAAACAAAGCCGACGACGCACGTCGACAGCGGCGAACCTCGAGAGAGTTAGATCGACAAAGAGAAACCAGGGATCGCCATGGAGAAACCCAAGCAGGGAAGACTATATATATATATATATATATATATATGGACTCCAAAATATTTTATAAGCACAAAACTCCAACAGTTACAAATCATAAAAAAAACGAGTCCAAGGAAAAAAAAATTATAAAATATAAACATTTTCATATTAGAGAACACTTTTACTGAAAAGTGTTCACAAAAACAACCAAGAGAAGAACACAAAAAATACTAATATAAGATAAAATGTAAACATATTTCAATCCATTCTTCTCAAAGCACGTAGTGTTTCTAAGATAGTAGACATTCAATTGGCATCAATATCAAAAGTTCCAAAATTTTGATAGAAGAAAAATGGCTATCATAAATAAATAGAACAAGTTAGCCAGTATTACATGATGGAACAAGAGTGCATGAAGCATTATTTGTTATTATGGAAACACTATATGTAGCATGAATGCTGAATAAATCAATCCCACGTGAGAGAAAAGGCATGCGGAGAAAAAGGAGAACAGAGAAAGGAGAATGAACATAAAAGAGGTAGAAAAATGATGGTGAATCAACCAAATAAAATGAGATGATGCATAACAGCAATATAAAATTGTAATATGAATAATTAGCAAACACGAGCTCCATATGCAAAAACAAAATTATTAATATTCATAATAACAGGCTAACAGGACTTCAAGCTTCCAAAAAACATAAACATTTTACTAGGAAAAAAAAAAGAGTCATGAAAAAGTTATTCCAGCAAGTTTGTGTGGGAGTTGAGATCGTGTGTGTGCTGGACACCAAAAGCAAAGAACATATCAAGCAACGTATAGCCATATAATAAAAGAACTTCAAATCACAAACCACCCAATAAAAAAACCATGGAAAAACCTTATTGGAAGCAACAGGAACTAATACATCTTACCTTGATGGAAATTCCTTGGTAGTCTCCTCAATCTCTCTTAATGACTCTGATGGTTCTCTTGGGATTTCTTCACTATCAGGTTCATTTTTAAACCCCACAGACAAAGTAAAGTTGGAATCAAAACTTCCAAAACTTAAGCCACTTCTTTCAGACTCAGATACTTGCAAATGATCTGGAATAATGACATGTTTGGTGTCAGAAATGAGCAAGTTCTCCAACTTCTTCTGTATCTTCGTAGCATTGTCAAGAACAATGGGGTTAACATCTTCCCCTGGGTGAAAGTCAACAACAGGGGTACTGAGAACTCCAGAGACTGTAGAAGGGTTCACTGTAGAAGGGTTCACAGTTGTCGCCTTAGGTTTCCACTCTTTAGCAGGACCAGCTGATGAAAGATATATAATCCAATTAAAATATCAAATAAGTTAGTCAAAGAAGACAGCAAAAGCAAAAATATAAAGCCGTAAGAAAGAAAAAACAGCTTTAGAAGATGAATGGCATTTCTGAAAAAAACTTTTCAATACACAGCATTATAGATTGTTTAGACCTGTTAGAGTCCAAATAGCATTAAAGAGTAATAATCCAAAAAGTTTTCAAGTTTTCTACCAAGCTGAATCTAGATAGAAGCCGCTCACAATACAAAGATGCATAAATTTTCCCACAACTTTGGAATATACCTTGAAGTTTTAGCTGATGTAACAGCTTTTGGGTTATAATATTAAATGTTGGGGTCTATCCATAAAGGTTTAGGATTAGTCTATAAAACGGTGCAAACATTTTCAAGCAAATATGAGTGAACACATTGTTAACAAATCAAAGGTCAAATAATCACTTGTTGAATATCATAAGATTATGATTGGGAAAGAGGAAAATATTTGCTAGAGTAATCCTACACTACCAAAATATAATCCCAAAGGTTCTGGGATTTTATTGATTCTAATGCATTGTGATGTAAAATTGAAGTGGATGTTCATTGATCCGATAATAAAGTGTGAAAGTATTTCATGCATGCTGTGTGATGAGTGGGAATTGAAGAAATTAATTTATGTTGATTTCTTTTGAGGGTGAAGCATTACTCTATCAGGCTTTAGCATTGCAGTAAGTTTATCTTTCAGTATGAATAAAAAAATAATATTTATTATTGGATCCAGCATTTCATTGAATATAGAATCCTTAGCAATAACCTTAGAACATGACCATATGGTACTTGACATCTAAAATAATCATAATTTCAATTATGCGCTTCCTACAAACACAACTAATATTCACGTTTTGCTGCTCCTCCCAGCAGCTCAGTTCTCCAGCATCAATAACATGAGAATCATTAAGAATTTTTTTAAATGCCCACTAACCATCAAACTAACTGTGCTGCCCACATGTCGGTAACTTTATCTTCCCTTTTTTTCCTCCAACCTTGTTAGGGTTTCCTCCCTCTTCCTGGGCAGTTCATAGCTCCTAAGCCATCTACATCATCACCTAAGCAAGGAGAGACTACAAGAAACTACATCTATAAGTCTTGCAGTGTAAGACTATGAAGATAAATGGGCGACAAATTAATTCATGCGTGTAAGGGTGGGCAGGTGCGATACATTTAGTGTTATTAAAAGAACTAGGTTCTCCCAAGATTATATAAGTTCCTAATGCGGTTCCTAATGCGCAAGTTGTTAGGCGCTACAATCAACTATTTTGATTATGAGAAATACTTTTAGAGAGTATACTATGGCAATCATCACATTAAAATATTAAATTACAGTAAAAGTTTTTTTTTCAAATGTTAAATCTGTATATTAAAATGAAAACTTAGTTGAACAGATGTCTGAAACAACATTCCTGTAAGGCCCCAAATAATGCTTAAATTTTAAAGAAGTGTGTAAATTAAGTATGTCGTTTCTAAAGCCAAAGCTGCCACAGCACTGTATTTGAAGCACTCCAAGTCTTATGTTGTTTTCACAATCTTGTCCTCTTCATCATCAAGGTATGTTATAGTAGAAAGGAAAGCTCTTGTACCTATATTTGATTTAGCTAGCTTCCTAATCATTGTTTTTTTCATTTTGTAATCGAACTCTTGGAATTTTGTTACACCATCCCATATTAAGGAAGTAAAGCATTACTTTGTTTGGAATGGCTAGAGCTTTTTGTAAAGAAAATTGTAACGTTTCTTTAGAAAAAGCAACTTTTTCAAATGCCATTATGGGTATTTTAAATATTATTTTCTTTAAGAAAATCAGACCACAAATTTCTTATAGCTATCACATTTTAATAAGTTTGGTTCTAAAAAACAACTTCACTATAGAAATTTTTTAAAAACAAAAAGAAAACAGTAGCCAAACAAAGTGTGATAGTGATCTGCAAAGCAAAGTAATGAAAAAACTTCCCAAACAAACTCCAAATCTTCATCATCAAAACACCATCTTCAAAATTTGAGATATTATCAATCATCTCTCCATTAGGCCACTCATTACTATCATCAATGCCATGAAAAAAAGATCAAATCAATGGCATGCTGCATCTCATGACGAACCTTAAGAGCTTGATCATACTTCACATAAACTAGATCATGCAATTCTTCATAATTCAATCAATACATAGAAAAGACAATCCTCAAACAGTTTATCATAATTTATTAGCGCAATATAAGTTCCCTCTCATAATAAAAAAATTGCACTACAAAGGCACATTTGTCATTGCATATTGCCATACACGAGATGCTCACCAGAGTGGCACCTAAGCAGAAGTGCTAGCCAAGGAAAGGTGTGAGGTGCTAGAGCCTCACCTCACTTCAGCGCCTAGTTGTAATAGCATTTGATTTATGTCCATTAAGTTTTAGACTTTTTATGCGTGTTTTAAATATGTAATAATGGACGAGCCTTGTCTCTCCTTTTCAAATAATAATTTTTTAAGGCAACTATTTAATTCTTGAGTCTATAAAAGAATAGCAGGTCTTATTTTTGGGAGTTATTACACGATGAATTAATTGAGAATTGAAAGTTCTCATAGTGGCAACTCTTATGATTCTCCCCCAATAGAGTTTCTCTTTGCATTTTCATCTCTCACTATCAAGACATTACTTTCATTTAATTCTTCAATCTTTCTGTCTCTCAATATCATTGCTTCTCTTATTTCAAAATCTTCAACTACCTGTCGGTCAACTTTTTGATTTAGATTTGAAAAATATGAAATATGAAAATAATTTTTGAAATTTAATTTAATATACTAGATATATAGTTTGGGTTTTGAAAGTAGTATGCTTTAATTTTTTTTTTTTAAAAAAAAGAATGAGATCGGATGGATCTCATTAGTCCAATAATTTGCATAATCGTGTCTGACACCCTGAATACTACACATTCAAGAGAAAAGTGTAGACCCCGATAATAGGCCCAATCCTGCAAACTAAGAGATTTGTGACATCCATTTGGTCTGCGAACCTTTTATATATGACCGACAAATTCTCCTATTTAATACAAAGATTAAATAGGATTTATTTTACCTGGGTTTCAAGTTCCCTATAGAGGCAAGCCACTATAGTTAATTACATCCCAAGTGACGGAAATCACTTAAGAAAACTCTCGATAATGATTAGTGGTTCTAGTCTTCAAGAATTCAAAATTTAGGTTTTCACGGTATGACGTGGAAAAACAAGTGGGAGTGGCTCAAGTAGGAACAGTTATTTTCAGGAGTCCAAAGGAAGAAACAAGTAGGGGATATCATAGATCCTGAGGAGAAACCTCAGTGACATCTCGGACTATCCTACGGTGTGGCTATATTTTTGGAGACAATGTTATTTAATTATTCAATTCTGCCAATTTTATTATTTGGGACTTACATTTGCATAATACCTGATTGTGCAAATAGCCCGCAGAGATAAGAGGGTTTACGTAGTGTCACACGACAACCTCGGAACCTAAGGCAGGTTAGGACTTACATTGCACAATATAGTTGTACAAGAGCCTAAAAGGAAGTGTGAGGATTTACGTCGCGCTAGGCGAGCTACCTCGAAGTCCTATGGATTGTTATTATACTAGAAAGATATAATGCTGAAGAAGATCTTCTTGTTGTTCGCTCCAAGCTCCTCGTCCTGCGGCCCACAAAGTTGGTTCCAAGCTCCTGACGTCGCGATGGCTTCAGGGTTTAAGTGTTTGAGATTGGTGATTTGTGCTTCACAGTTTTAGTGACAATATTTGATTTTACATACAGACTAATCAAATTGTAGGTAACTAAAAGATACTTGAAAGGTAAACTGCAGTAAATTAAAATGCTGTAGATAAACTATAAAAACATACCTGGGCATCTANGAAAAGGTAGGGGATGTCATAGATCCTGAAGAGAATCCCCAGTGACTTCCCAAACTATCCTATTGTGTGGCTACATTTTTAAAGATGATGTTATTTGAATGTTCAATCCTGCCAATTTTATTATTTGGGACTTACATTTGCATAATACCCGATTATGCAAACAGCCCACAGAGATAAGAGGGTTTACATCGTACCGTACGATAACCTCGGAACCTACNTATTTTAACGTTGCAGGAAAGTCAATGAAGTTATTCAAGTGGTTTCCTGATTTCGACCCAAACCATTAACCTCCCACTGTACCAGTATGGTTTAGTTTACCTGGTCTAAAGCTGCACTTTTTTAATCATCAGGTTCTTTACTCTATTGGGGCTATACTTGGGGATCCTATGAAGCTAAATCTACCGACCTTCAATCTAATTAGGCATTTTATTTCCAGAATGCTTGTGAAAAAGCATATCACTTTACCTGATATTACAGAAGTCTAGCTGGGCACAACACAAAATGGATATTGACAATAAATTGACATGGAACATAGAATTTTTTATTGTACCAACTGTAAGATGTTTGGGTATACCCTAAACAAATGTCACAGACTTCATCCTAACATGAAATCTAAAGCTTAAGTGCATAAGAATGGGTCTAACCCCACTGCTCTGGACACATCTGCTCCACATGTGGAGGAAATTACCACAAGACAAAAATTGGTGTCTGATTTAATTGCCCCTGGGGACCCCCTGACAATACTATTTCTGTTTTTGCGATTGATATGTTGTTGGATGGCTCTTCTGGGCAACCTACACCTACACCTACACCTTATTGAAAACAATACTGAAGAATCCTTACCTACAAAGGATAATGTTCGGACCAATAATTAGGAGAGCCTTGCAGCTCCTCATCCTCAGGAAATATTAGGTGCAAAGGCGACAATTCATACTTCACATACACTAGAACCTATTGTGGTTACAATGGTTGACAATCTTTCTACTGCGGTTCTACCACCTCATCCGAACGAGCAAATCGCTACTGCTAGTCAGGCGCAAGGAACTCATCAGCTTATACATGCCCAACAATCTATTGACCAACACACTGATTAGATGTGTCAGTTTTCGGATGAGGAATAACAGGTTTACACATCCAGGAGAAAGAAGAAGAATGCAGAACTACTTGACCTCAGAAATCTAATGGATGATACATTGGTTACTTCAAGTAATGACACACAACTCACCAATTTGTTAGCTGGCTCTCTTCCTAGAACTAGAGACAAAGACATGACTAAATTGGGTCGTCCCTAACTTTTAGCCCGTTTTGGCGGTTGTGGTTTTTGGTCTTACATGCATCTTTTCTTTTTTTGTGATTTTTGTGTGTTGTACCGTGTGGGTAAGGTATCTTTTTTGGGCTCACTCATACAACCTATCTGTATCTTTCATNTTATGCGTGCATCAACACATTTATTATATTGAATTCACAACACATTTATTATATTGAATACAAAAATATAACTTAGAAATCATTTTAACATGACAGATATAATTGTGCTTCCTAAAATATTGTGACAATCCTAACACAAAATTCATACTAACATAATCCTAAGATTTACAATATATTATTATTTCTTTTCCTAGAGTCATTTAGTTCTATGTTGTGATATTATTTGTGCTACATTTCCTCTTAAACATGGCAAATAATAAATATATATATATGGACTCCAAATGGCGATTTCCGTCATCAATGATTCAGTTGCGCTCGAAGGAAAAGGGCTCGCACCTCATCGCCTTTGTTTCGACCTTCACCTACTGCGTTTCGTCGTCCCTCAGCTTCCGTCGTTTCGCGTCTTCAGCTTTGTCTGTTTCGACGCCGAGCTTCTGTCGGCTCGCGGCTTCGCATCTCCCTGCTTTCCCTCTTCAAGTTTTCTGCTACGTCCGCGGCAGGTGGACTCTCTCCCGGCTTTGATGGGTGTGCTCCCTCCTTCAGTTGAACCTGACAAAGCTTCCTTCGANTTTTCCTAGAGTCATTTAGTTCTATGTTGTGATACTATTTGTGCTACATTTCCTCTTAAACATGGCAAATAACAAATATATATATGGACTCCAAATGGCGATTTCCGTCATCTATGATTCAGTTGCGCTCGAAGGAAAGGGCTCGCACCTCATCGCCTTTGTTTCGACCTTCACCTACTGCGTTTCGTCGTCCCTCAGCTTCCGTCGTTTCGCGTCTTCAGCTTTGTCTGTTTCGACGTCGAGCTTCTGTTGGCTCGCGGCTTCGCGTCTCCCTGCTTTCCCTCTTCGAGTTTTCTGCTACGTCCGCGTTCGCCTATTGCGCTTACATCAAAGCGTCGTAGCAGGTGGACTCTCTCCCTGCTTTGATGGGTGTGCTCCCTCCTTCGGTTGAACCTGACAAAGCTTCCTTCGCCCATGTTGTGAGTAATCATCTGGTGGAGTCGGCTGTTGTCTTCTCCTCAAGCTATAAGAAATGACGCGATGATACATGTGATTGTCCTTTTGTTAAGAAGGGAAGTACGAAATGTGAGAAAACAACACTCTTTTTCTCTGATTTAGAAATTTCAACTTTGATTGAGAAATGCAAGTTCACTCTTATTGAAAAACTTCAGTGGGGGCACCCATCTATGAAAGTTATCAGAAAGAGTTTTGATGATCTCCAACTAATAGNCTTATTGAAAAACTTCAGTGGGGGCACCCATCTATGAAAGTTATCAGAAAGAGTTTTGATGATCTCAAACTAATAAGCAAGTGGAAAGCGAAACTCTTTGATGAGAGATGTGTTGATTCAGTTAACCACGACCAAAGACTACGCTCGGATTTTCTCTAAAAAAATATTTTAACGTTGCAGGAAAGTCAATGAAGTTATTCAAGTGGTTTCCTGATTTCGACCCAAACCATTAACCTTCCACTGTACCAGTATGATTTAGTTTACCTGGTCTCAAACTGCACTTTTTTAATCATCAGGTTCTTTACTCTATTGGGGTTATACTTGAGGATCCTATGAAGCTAAATCTACCGACCTTCAATCTAATTAGGCATTTTATTTCCAGAATGCTTGTGAAAAAACATATCACTTTACCTGATATTACAGAAGTTTAGCTGGGCACAACACATAATGGATATTGACAATAAATTGACATGGAACATAGAATTTTTTATTGTACCAACTGTAAGATGTTTGGGTATACCCTAAACAAATGTCACAGACTTCATCCTAACATGAAATCTAAAGCTTAAGTGCATAAGAATGGGTCTAACCCCACTGCTCTGGACACATCTGCTCCACATGTGGAGGAAATTACCACAAGACAAACATTGGTGTCTGATTTAATTGCCCCTGGGGACCCCCTGACAATACTGTTTCTGTTTCTATGATTGATGTGTTGTTGGATGGCTCTTCTGGGCAACCTACACTTACACCTACACCTTATTGAAAACAATACTGAAGAATCCTTACCTACAAAGGATAATGTTCGGAGCGATAATTAGGAGAGCCTTGCAGCTCCTTATCTTCAGGAAATATTAGGTGCAGAGACGACAATTCATACTTCACATACACTAGAACCTATTGTGGTTACAACGGTTGACAATCTTTCTACTGCGGTTCCACCACCTCATCCGAACGAGCAAATCACTACTGTTAGTCAGGCGCAAGGAACTCATCAGCTTATACATGCCCAACAATCTATTGACCAACACACTGATTAGATGTGCTAGTTTTCGGATGAGGAATAACAGGTTTACACATCCAAGAGAAAGAAGAAGAATGGAGAACTACTTGACCTCAGAAATCTAATGGATGATACATTGGTTACTTCAAGTAATGGCACACAACTCACCAATTTGTTAGCTGACTCTATTCCTAGAACTAGAGACAAAGACATGACTAAATTGGGTCGTCCCTAACTTTTAGCGCGTTTTGGCGGTTGTGGTTTTTGGTCTTACATGTATCTTTTCTTTTTTTGTGATTTACTGTATGGGTAAGATATCTTTTTTGGGCTCACTTATACAACCTATCTGTATCTTTTTCATTTTAATCTATTCCTTTTTTAATATATATATATATATTGAAAAAAGCCCAAAGACAAATATATTATACTGAAAAGATACATAAATGTTGTATGAGAAGGCTTAAAAGAAAGCTCAACTCACACAATACAACGCACACAAAACTCAAATAAAACAAAGATACATAAAAGTAAAAACTAAAAAACCACAAAAGGACGCAAAAGTGTTAGGGATNAGCTCAACTCACACAATACAACGCACACAAAACTCAAATAAAACAAAGATACATAAAAGTAAAAACTAAAAAGCCACAAAAGGATGCAAAAGTGTTAGGGATGTCCCACTTTACTCCTCCCTCTGCCTCTAGTTCTTGGAAGTGAGTCAGCTAACAAATTGGAAATATGAGTACAATTGCCCGTAGTAACTAAAGTATTATCCATCATATTTCTAAGCTCAAGTAGGTTTCCATTCTTCTTCTTCCTCCTGGATGTGTATACCTGTCATTCTTCATCCGATTGACTCATAAAATCAGTAGATTCCAACGTTGGTCGGACAGGAGTAGGCTTTTGCACATCACGATCCCCAGGAGTCTGAGTAACATTAACAGCTTGCTCGACCTGATGAGACGGTAGTGAAGCAGTAGAAGTATTGCCACCTATATTATCGGTGATATATAGGGCAGGTGGGCTTAGAAAACTCACCCTCTCCCCCACGATAAGAGGTTCCAAAGACGGGGGAGCTACAACTGAGGACTGAATAATTGTTATATTGCCTGCGAGAATAGTGATATCATCCGGGGTATTCTTTTGATGATCAATAATGTCAATAACTTTGAGCTGATCAGGAGGAGAAAATAGCTGCCTCTGGCGGAACACTATGATTTTTTGGTTTGACTTGGGGGTGTAGATGGTGACATTGAAAACTAGAGTGATCGAACATACGACAGTTTAAACAATACGAACAAAGAAACTCAATCACTACTTTTTGCCAATATCATTGATGTTGTGTGCCCAACCATATTTCCTCAGAGGCGGGTGAAGTAATGTCTCTTTCTACAAGTACTCTAGCTTCAAATGGAAGGGAAAGATTAAAAGTAGAAATATCTGTTTTGACTGGCTTACCATAAGCTGAGGGAATAGAGTACAACACATTTTGAGTAAAATAATAAAATTTCAGACCAGGAAGACGAATCCAAACCGGAATGATTGGTGGTTCTGTCTGTGGGTCAAAATCCACAGTCCATTTCAGAATCTTCATTGCTCTGTTATTGATATAGATTACCCTTCGAGCAAATAATCGCGTGTAATCTTCTTCATTATTTAGTTGTCTAAGAACGTGTCTTCCATCAAACAGTCCAATTTTCCATTCCCCAACAAGATGCATAAGCTCAAACTTCTTACGAATCAACACCATTTTGGGATGGTCTGACAAAAATTTCCGTCCAAATTCATTCGACAGGGGAAGCAAGTTGAATACCTACAGCTTCTATAAAAAAGATGACAGGTTTTTTATTCTCCCTACCAGGTTTCTTGATGTCCTCCGCCCACTCAATGAAGGAGGGAAAAAACACGATTTAGGTATGTTTGAGGCGTGGACACCCCCAAGTGCAGCAACATACGATCTTTCAAAAGCCATGAAGTTGCAGCTTAGCAGAGTAGAGAGCCGAAACCTGAAACAGGAGCGGAA